>JAPDSC010078797.1:32638-50097 GCA_026290005.1 Latrodectus geometricus | reverse complement strand
GTCTGTGTGTGTGTGTGTGTGTGTGTGTGTGTGTGTGTGTGTGTGTGTGTGTGTGTGTGAGTGTGAGTGAGTGAGTGAGTGAGTGAGTGAGTGAGTGAGTGAGTGAGTGAGTGAGAGAGAGAGAGAGAGAGAGAGAGAGAGAGAGAGAGAGATTGATTGATTGATTGATTAAAATGGTTTTATTTGATTACAGAAAAGGCAAATATTAATTTCAAGTTTGCTGTAAGTAAATAAGTGAATTATTAACGATTTTATATATATAATTTTACATTGTACTTCTGTTTCATTTTTAGCAGTTTCAGAAAATTCAATATAAAAGAAATATAGAAAAGAAGAATAATATTATGTGATAAAATTTCTTTTATTAGAGAAGTTAAATTTTTTTAAGTAAATGAAACAAAATGTTAGTGGGTAGATAAGTATTATGAGAATCCTGTCTTTGTGTACTTTTGTATACTTTGTTATATAATATAATAAAGTAAAGTAATAATAAATATACTTTATAAATCTAAAACATATGCTCATATGAATAGATGTAAGTCTTTAAACTATAATTTTATAATTAATTTTATTTCCATTCTCATCTTAGTAACGAATTTTTAATTAGACTAAATTGAACAGTTATGAGTTTTTGGTAGAGATTTTGTATCCACTTCTGAAAACCTTATTTAGTTTTCTTATTATCTCACCAACTTTATATATATACAAAACTACAAATTAGCTAAAAAGGAGACCATTTCAAGAAATATTTGTTTTCGTGTTTAGAGCACCACCATTTGTGTATTTTGTTCTGAAAGTTAGCCAGATTTGGCCACAATTTGCTTTTATTTGGTCTCTCCACTTTTCGTTGCATGCCTCGTATCTTTTCCAAGAAAAAGAGTCTAGGAACTAAATCAAGTAGGAAAAGGAGCGACCGCATAACTCATGTTTATTTATTACAAGATTGCACACTCAAACTAGATATCAGATCTTAAAGTGGGAACTTAAATGAAAGCAGAAAGGTTCGATTAATGGGAAGAAAGAGCCATAAATATCAATTTAATCACTACGTTTTACTGGCGTGTGATAAGTCCAAGAACTGATGCGTCATCTTTTTACTGGAACCGCAATAATTTATTACTAATAATTCTGGAGCAAAAATGTATGTCTGAAATAAAAACGGAATTTTAGATTAAATTCAGTGGCTTGCTTATACTAAGAATTTTTGAGCATCTTTGAATATAAATTTAAACTTAACAACACTGTTATTCTCTTAATCCAATGTTGTAATGAAGTTATTTTACTGTTAGCATGAATTTTTTTTTTTTTTTTTTTTTTTTTTTTTTTTTTTTTTTTTTTGGAATTATGTTTCTGTAACTATGAAATTTATATATTTTAATATCAAACAGATTTAATTGAAATTTTAATTGAACGAATATTTAGATTGTCGAAAAGCGTTGTAAAAATTTAAACCTGCTCTGTTCTCTGCTGCTTATTTTTAATTGATTTTATTTTTGCTTACTAATTAAAAAATTGCTTGTCTTTCTTGATTATTAAGTCATACAATTTAATTTCCATTGATTTTATATAAGTAATTGGAACCTTTATTTTAAACGTTTATATATATCCTTATTTATTTAATCATCACTCTTTAATTAGTCACTTTGAAATACTCGTACATTTATGTAATCCTAGAATTAATTAATTTAACTGCAAATTAATTTTGTCTGTTATAGACTATGCAAATGCATGTGTCTGTTTTTATTTATGAGTATTTTACTTCCTGTGTTGTAACATTTGGCTGCAAAATGTGATTCTTGATAGTGCGAGGCATATGTTTGTAATTTATAAGAAATAAAACTAATTTTTTTTTAAATTTTCTTTAATCTTTATTTTTTGAAAACTGCATTGCTGAATTGCAGTTATTTATCAAATTCTTGGTGTAGCGAATACTCGTATCCTTGCTGAAAAATAAGCAACCGATTCAAACTACAGTCTAGCGAAACACCCAAAACAATGAATTTGCGCCGATATTTAATTTCTGACCCGGCGGTATTGAAAGGGTTGAGTAACAGAATGGCCGAGTGACTTTTTCCCAAGTTCATGTTCAAAAACCGCCGTCTTTCCATGCTGGTGGTGTTCCTTTCCTACCCGGCCGGGGTCGTGATCGCGTCCCTCCCCCATTGTTTTATCTTCCTCACGATGCCAACGCCACTCACCATCCCCCTCCTGCCCAATCGCATCCGTTCATTCGCGCTCTCACGTCTCGCTGAGTGCGGAGCTCGGTAGTGTTCGCCGATGTATCCGGGACACGGCACTCGCTGTTTTGATCATCTGTCCATCAGACCTGTTAGATTCACACAGACAGGAAAAAGTACTTAGTGCTTATTTTGATTTCTATTGTTATTACAATTCTACCGAGATTGTTTGACTGTGTCAAGCACATTTCGCCGTTCCAATCACTTTGTGCCAGCACTCTTAAGGAATTTTTTTTTTGTGACTTTATCGAATATGTGATGTGCATAAAGAAAAGGGGCGATACTAAACGGATACGTGAAACTTAGTAAGTAGAAATGTATATTATTTTCAAATAATGCGCTGCTTAATTAAATATGATATTTTTGTTTTTCTGTAAATTCCATTTTTGTTTAAGTAATTGGTTTGGAACATTCGAATTTTAGCATTTTTCAAGTACAATATTTTCTTAATATGAACTTTTGTTTCAGAACAAAAATAAAGGCATGATTATTTTTTTTAAATTTCTGCATGAAATGTTTTGAATACTCCAATAAAGTATTCAAAATGTTTTGTGCTGAAATTTTATTTTTACTGAAAGAGTTGTTTTTTATCAACTTGTCATCCGTTAAGATCATAATATATTAAAGTATTTAGAATCGGAAACAATATTTTAAAATTATTTACAGCTATTTTGATTTAAGTGAATATATATTATTGAAAAATTGAGTTATTCTACTATTTGGAAATGGAAATTATGTTATCATTTCAAGTAGAAAAATCCTTACAGTAAATATAAATTATTAATAAAACATATAATTGCTTTCGAATATGTTCTTTTTTGGATGCTTCGTGACATTTTAAGGAATGTTACTAACAAATGTAAAATATATAAAATAATAATGAGATACGTATATGTTTATCTCATTACTAGTTTCATAGATTCTTATAGTCTTTCATTATTTGCTTTCAATTACATTTTTAGCTTTTTCACTTTTTTCTTGATTTAGTAAAGATAATGTATTTATGTACAAAGTGGTTGTTAAAAAATGTATTAAATTAAAAATGTTCCATTTTCTTATTTATTTAAAAAAAGTGTGCAACTAGAGGTGTTCATAAAAATATTATGCTTATCTTAAATTAATAATTTTATTTCATTTTTATAAATACTTTTCACAATCGTATGATTATGGGCTGTCCATTTAAGTATTAATTCTACATTTAAAAAGAAAGTTCGAAAGAAATAGTTTTTTTAAACAAATATGAGAATTTTTCCTCTAGGTATTTAAAACTAATTTTTCCGCCGAACCTATGCTGTTAACATCATTGCCAATACTTATATAAATGTAATCTCTCTTTTTTTAAGTCAGGATATGTTGCTATTTTCATTTTTATAATTACTATATATAGATTATATACTATGCATCAGTATTATCTGTATAATTTCATTTTTGGGATTTTAATAATATTCTACTTTAATTTTTTTATAATTATTTTATTTAATTTTAACTAATATTTATTTTTAGAAACTTTTATCTGCCATATTGTACCAAAATTTTGCGATTCCGATAAAAAAATTAATTACTTATTTTATCTAAAAATTTATTACTTATATTAATATCTCAAAATTTATTACTTATATTATCTCAAAATTTAAAAAAAAATGTCTTTTTAAATTCGTGTAGAATTAGTACCGTATTTACAAAAAAGCAAGATTGATGCCCGCATAATTCTTCCAGTTGTTTTTCACCTGGAACGGTCTCCTGTGGAGTGTGTAGTTCCAAATATTTGAAAAAACGCCGGCCGGTGTTTTCTGACTTCAAAGTCAACCGTTTTTTCCGCCAACTTCGCTAATTGGCTTCCTCTCTCCTGACGGAAAACGATTCCTCACCTTAATGACGGCCCCGTTTGGTGCAGAGAATTCCCGAAGTGAGAGTTTTCACCAACTACCACAGCCGAGATTTATTTTTAGGGACTCCCACGCTTTTTCGCCCGAAGAGGATGCTGATGCAGTCCCGTGTCCGGGAGTTAGTTAATTTCTCATCTTTCTAAACAAGCAAGCCTTCTTTTCACACCCGAGGTTAGTCCGAGGTAGCGTGCATCTGCCGCGCTTCGTTTCTCGTGTGATTGTTGACTGTGACCGTTTGAAGTGACAATTGCTTCCATTGTTTGTTTGTCGTCAAGAAGAAAGGGTGAAAGTGCTGTTGGCTTTCGTCGAATATTTTTTTTCTTCCTTCCTTCTATTCACGTTTGTTTTAAGAAGACGGGTAATTAAATGGCTTAAGTCAGAGTAAACATTATCTGTAAAAGCGAGTGGAATGAACCAGACATACCGATCTTAATCTGCATTCAATGACTTCATATGCTGCTAATGAGTTATGCGTTGATGACCTTAAAATTATTTATTTACTTGTTCATGAGATTAAATATCATTTGTAACAATTAAATAGGATTTTGATTTTTTAATAAAAGTAGAATTCTCTTGGGAAATATCTGTTTTAAAAAGTTCCATATTTAAAAACCTGTCACGAGACTATCGGTCTTATTGTATTCACAATTTGTGAATATCCTTTTGCATGTATGGACTTAAGATTTTTTCCATCCAAAATTGTTGATTGCCTCATAATAAAATTGTAGGATTGGATTGCTTATATTATGAATTCTGTAAATACACCATAAACCTCACTGATATATATGACTTTATAACAAGTACAACTTAGCAACCCACTGTGACAAAGTACATCTTACTTTTAAGCAGAATATGTGAATATATTTTATTTTAAATTCATAAATTATTATCGCAATAATATTAATAGCTATATATTATAATAATATGGCTTATTAATATATGTTTTCAAAACTTCTAAACATTTTTTTTAATATTTTTAAATTGAAATGAGAAAGTAGGTAAAAACCGTTTGCGAAGCAACTCTGTTTGGAAAAAATAAATACGCAAATTTATATCTTTGTTTTAATATTCCGATTATAAAATCGACCAGTGATAAAAATATTTTTTTCGATAATTTCTATTGACGTGAGATACTTTTATATTTTTTTTTAAGAATCGTTTGATGTGACATATTATCATAAATATTTTTGCATATATCATTCATCAACTGGAATATAATTATGATAAAACATTACATTAAAACCGTGAAAATAGCAATGTGTTGGAATATTTTTTATATGACCAGTTCACAGTTAAATATTATGTATGATAACATATGATTTATATATATATACATATATATAAAATTAAAATAAGCAAAAACTAACATTATAATAATATAACAATTATTGAAGCACAACTTTATAGTTTGTAGACACTAAAATATGTTTCCAAGAAATGAATAAATTAATTTTTTAATTGAAAAAGACTAATATTTTGTCATTGTTTTGAGTACATAAAAAGAAAAATTTATCCTCTTTAAAACATTTAATGAATAGGGGATATTTCGCAAGAAAAAAAGCTAATTGTCTCGGAAATATTTGAAGTGAATTATTATTTATTTACATGGAATTCGAATTGTAAAAGTTATTTTTAAATATATGTAGACCAAAAAATAACATCAGTCGAGTACTCAAAAGTTATACAATGACTAATTGAATAGATATGTTTTGATTGTGTTACTTAATAGGCATATATGAAGTTAGTTGGTGAATTTTAATTTTTAATTTTAATTATAATTTTAAATTAAATTAAATTTATTTTAATTTAAATTAAATTAAATTTTAATAATTTTAATTTTAATCTTTAATTTTTGGTGATATTTATAAAATGCTTTACCTACAATGTACTAAGTATTAACAACCATTTAAGACATTAATAATACTGCTATTATTAGCAACAAACATTAATGTAATAATACAAACACACACTGTATGCTTGTATTTTTATATAGTGAGATAAAGTCATTTTGCGCTTTAGCCGTTACTTCAGTTCGTTCGTCTGATTTTCATTTTTGATGTTTGGACTCTACTATAATATATTAGCTTCGGTTGAATTTGCCTTTATGTTCAAAATGTAGATTTGAAACGACAAAAAATAATTGTTTTAATTTTTTAGATTAAAAGTCATTCGCTTATAAAATCGCTACTAAATTGCCTTTTTAGTCTTCTTTCTTCAGCTCGCAGTTTGTTTCTTTGTTCCTTTCTAGTGAGGCAACAGTAGGATACGTTTTCCTAGATCATTATTTCAGACATAATTTTTTAGCTGTTGTTTGAAGGGTAGGGCAAGCTAGATTGAGAAGGAAGCCTTGAGTTGGAAAAGTTAAGGAGAATTTCGTGATCTCTGAGCAAGAGAATATTTCGTGGAACTTAATAATGACAGATGACACCTGTTCAAGTTCATTGTTAGGAAATTATCAGAAAGGTGCGTATGCTCTCTTTCTCCCTAACTCACAATACAATGAATTTTATTGAACAGAAGAAAAAATAACCTCGATTTGTTTCTTGTTATTCACCAACCGAAAACGTGATGCTTTCAAAATTGCAACAAATGTTGCGTCTAATTTCCTGATAGATTTATATTTAAGAAATGCAATTATTTTTCTTGTGATTTTAATGCATTTGAGAACTGAATTTTATTAACATATTTTTATATTATTTGCTTCCTAAAAAAATTATAAAATGCTTTGAACTTTAAAGTAAGTGCATAATTTAAGAAATTCTAAAATGTCTTTGGATGCACTAAAAATTATTATAGTTACTTGATTGCAATTTATAATAGCATTGAATTACATTGGTCCTTATAGCCCGTTCCAACAGTTATCATGAAATGAATAAAAATAAATTATACAACATGTTGTATAAAATTCATTCATGTAGAATGTATGAAATTTAATTGATTCAAAAACTTTTACCTATATTTTTGAAAGAAAAAAAAAAGGAATTTTATTGATGTTAGAGGAAACTCATTCTTTTATATTTATATTTTTTTTAATTACCAGTAATTACAATAAATATAAACTCACTTTTATGTTTATTGTATTTACTGGTGCAAGGTATTGTTGGTGATATTAAGAAAAGTTATTTATTTTATTCATTAAAATAGCTTACTGTCCAATAGATAAAAAACTAGCATGTATTTCTTCTAGCATAAAATTATAATTGAAGTCAAAAGCTCTAGATACATTGAATTAAATAATTCAGTGTCAGGGAGTCTTACTTGTGACCGTTCACATGGAATATAATTTTTTCATAGAATTATACATACTTACATGCGCGCGATAGGGAAGAGCAAAGTATGTAATCCAACAAATGGGAATAGTTAAGTGTTAACAAACTCTTCGTCGTATCCTAAATAAAATTCTGTTTGTTACAAATATCTAGATTAGTTTTTTAATTCAGACTATATACTAGTGATAATACTATTGATAATTCAACAAATGGGATGACAATATTCGACCTCACCTATCTAGGCTTGATGTTTATTTTGAGAATCAAAACTTAAGGCAAATGGAATGATCGATCAGTTCCAGACTGTGATTTCATAAAGTATTTTTGGTACTTTTTAACAAATAGATGGCTTTTTAATTTATACTCTGAAGTCGCATGACATGTTCTGAATGAGTAGAAGTTATTGTTATTTCATATTTTATGTCTATTCCCACTATAATTAGACCTTTTGTACTAAAAGTAATTATAGAGCGTTAAACAAACAAAAAAATTAACACTATTATGCCTGACAGCTTTTGCATTTATTGCTTGTTAAATTATATTTAAATTGTTGATAAACATTGTGTTCAATGCATACATACTTCCCCAAATATAACATTCAAATATGTTTAGAAATTGTAGCATTCTTTTATTAATTAATTTTAATTAATATTTTTGTAAAGAAATTTCATTGTTTTGTAAAGAATAAATATAACTTTAGTTAATTATTTACAAATATAATACAATTTGCTTACATTCTATTTTAGATAATTTTACTATTTTAGTTTTGTTAATATTACCCCATTTTTTTCTTGTTCTTAAAATTATGAAGTATGCTATTTTTAATATTATGAAAAAAAGAATTTGACTTAAATTTAGTACTTATATTCTAACTAGTTTTCAGCCTTTCATTATCTCGTATAAATTGCTTTGAAAATATAATCAATTGATAATTTAGGTTATTTTATCATTAAACTAAGAAAAATGTCGTTATTTCATAAAATAATGGATTTACGAAAAGAAAACTTTTATATAAACATTCATAATAAATAAAATGAAATTATTCCTGAAATAATTCTATCCTATTAGAAATTATTGATTTGATTACATAAATAACTACTTGTCATTAAAAATGTGCAAAAATCCGGATTTTTAATAATTATTCAATTGATAAACACTTGTTTTATATATATATATAATATATAAAGATTTAAAAATTATAATGAAGTTTGTTTCATTTTGGTGTTAATAAATCCTTAATTTTTAATGACTTTTCTAGATCAATTTTTAAAGTTAATAAAACGGTTTTATAAATAATCTTAATCTCTTTTGATTCTTTAAAATATTTTAAAGTTTAAAGTTTCCAAAAAGTTATGGATCTTGTATATTGATTACTCAACAAAAATCGTTCAATTATTATCT
The DNA here is from genome assembly GCA_026290005.1 of Latrodectus geometricus. Taxonomy (NCBI): domain Eukaryota; kingdom Metazoa; phylum Arthropoda; class Arachnida; order Araneae; family Theridiidae; genus Latrodectus; species Latrodectus geometricus. The sequence continues at coordinate 41,304 of JAPDSC010078797.1, read as the reverse complement.
TAATATTCTTTTTTTTTTTTTAAGTGTAAAAATTAACAATTCACATAGGATTTCTCTCTAAAGGCTTACTTTAACCGTTAACAAGCTAGGTTAACCCAGGAGATAGAATTTTCAATTTATTTCTTCAAAATGCTATCTTTTAATCTTACCGTATAGTTAAAAAAATACTGAGCAATTTTTTTTTATTTTTTTAAAATAAAACTGATAACTGAACATTTCTTCTTATTACATTTTCTTAAATTGATATTTGATTTAAATATTGATTGATTCACTAAAGAATTGAATAATCATCAATTATTACATTTCATCATAAAAAAACGAATTTAAATTCATAGATGCCATCTAATTTAAAAATGCTGATTTGCAAATATGGTATCTACAAATAATAAGTTATTTGTATTTGCTTCGTATACAAATAGCATGTCCAAAGAACAACAACAAACAGCATGTAAAATAAATATAAAATAATTATAGCTAAAATATATAGTATTTTTGATAAAATGCTATTAGTTGAAAAAATGAATTGATATACTATTAAAATTAGATGTACGAAATTCAAAATTAGTCATTATATTACATCATTTTGTTTTGAATATGTAAATTAGAATTGCGTTATTCTTTAGTTACAAGATTTTGTACAAAAAATAAACTTATATAACATTATTAGATTAACTATTTAAAACCCCAAAGTTTAGATTGAAAACTAAAATTAGCTTGTCAAAATATTCCCTTACAAAAGTAAATTATTAGGTAATATTTTAAATCATGAAATTGCAAACAATTCCATGAAAATTTTTTTCTAATATTAATCTTAGCGCCTAACCAAATTAGTTATGAGCTTTGGATTGTTTTTTCTAACTAGAGACAATAATTTAAATATAAATGGCTATTCTCAACTTTTGTGGAAATTTTTTTCCTGTTTTGCATTTTAAGATAAAATTTTGACAATTTCTAAAGAATCGGTTCATTGTCTTAGTCAACTTTCTAATTAAAAAAATATTTATTTTAAGATATTTCTTAAAAGTTATAAATAGTTCAAATCATATACAACTGTGTTTTCCGAAGAGAAATATTCGTATCATTAAATAATAAAACGGTGTGAAAATCGATTTTTTTTTATTTTTTATTTCAAGTAAAGTATTCATAAATGTCAAATGAGGGAAAAACATGTCCAACTTTGAATATTTTAAGATTATATGAATGCAGAAATATTAAGAAATTGAAGTTTTCGATTCTTAAAGATAATCTTTCGACTCAAAGATGTATAGCATCAAAGTTAAGAATGCCTTTTATTATCACAACTAAAATAATTTATAGAGATTTGCAACTTTAAATCTAAATTCCTGTTTCAGGGATAAAGTTTATGACTAAACGAAAATCAAGTGTATGGAAAACTCCTTGGTACAGTGATATATGTACCAAGGAACCAAAGAAACACGGATAACTAAATACCAAGGACACTTAGACTATATGTTTACATAGTCTAAGTGTTAAATGTTTTTAACAAAAGCATTTGCGCTAATATCTAATAAGATATGGCTGTGTTTAAGTAACTTTTAAAAGAACAAGAATTATTTTTATTGTTGAATAGATGAAAATTACCGTATCAAATGGCTTTGTCAGATTACAAAAGAATTCATAGTATTCGCTAGAATTTATTACAATAGCAGATTAAAAATATGAAAGAAGTCTCGAAAAAAGCCGATATTGATTCGATCTTAAAGAATATTTTAGAACTAATTCTAAAGAAAAGGAAATTCTAACCTTAAATGTAAATTATATGTATAAGGTCTAGCTTTATAAATGCCTTTAGTCACACGTTTAAGTCAACTGCCGATTTATTAACAAGGAAAGGGAAAACGAATAACATACAAAAATACCTGCAATACATTATGTTATTGAAACGAACCTTAGAAAAACACCCGATTGTGTATCCAAGTACATTTGGAAACTTAGGAAAATAACTCAAGAAGAGTGGTATAAAATATTAACACCACTGTGCTAAGAAAAACTTTTGGTATTTTCTTGGTATTAATGAAACTTCGTATACTATATTTACTTAAAACTTTTGGTATTGGTATATTGAGCGAGAGGTGTTGTCAAGAATCAGTTGTCAAATAAAAACAAATTGCTACTAAAAAGCGGCATTTAAATTCATAAAACTTACTTAATTGTTATTACATTTATTGTAAAATGCTAACAATCTTTAGTATAGATAAAAATACACAGTATTCCATTAATCATTGCTTTGAGACAAAAGTAATTAACATAATTTTTGCACATTTTACATGCTACGCTGTAACTTCAAAAATCAAACTCTAATGAAATTTAAGCTAAATTAAATTTAAGCTTTGCAAAAGGAAAAAAAAAAAAAAAAAAAGGAAAGAAAGGACACTAGTAACTTTTAAGTTGAATGGTATTTACCATGAAAAAAATGTAGCAACTTATTGATTCCCCAAATTGGTTTCAAGTCAGCCATTTTTATTCTATAAAAATTGTAAAGTTTGTTATATTCACGATATAACACACTTTTAAGTTTACAGAAAAATTTTAAATAATATAATGGCACATTTTATTATTTTCAAAAAGAAAACATTATTTTAATGAAAAACGTATGTCTGCATATTTACCTTCTAATTTAAGATCTAAAATTATGATTTAACATTCACTGTCATTCTATTCCACGATTAAAATTTAAATATGAATTATACAAAATAGCATATAATATATATTGAATTACAAATAGCGTATATATTTAAAAAGTATTTTGTATGATTTTTCTGGATAACAAATTATTATTCAATAAAATTGATATCATTTTTAGGGGATTATGAGGTTAACTTAAAATAATTTGCTGGTAATAAACTTATAATCTATCTCGAAAATAAAATTATTTGACTTCTTCTTTTGTCAACACACAAATAAATTAAAATTAAAATAGTCTATGCAGTATTTTCAAGGCTGTCTACTTTTTATTTGTTATTGGAAGTTTTCTTTTACATAATTATTAGAATTTTGGAAATTGTAAGTTATAATATATAATACAATATTTTTCATAGAATCATGCAGCTTAATGGGCTACATAAGTATTGCATTTGAGTATATTTTTAATTTGTTAATCGCTTTTCACAAAGCAAATAGCCTTTATTCTACAAATACTTAGTTTCAAATATATATATATATATATATATATATATATATATATATATATATATATATATATATATTTAATATGTGTGTGAGAGAGAGAGTTGAAAAAAAAAAATCTGATGCCGTAAAGTGTTTCTTTTCTACTTCACTGAATTTTTTAAGCGTTACTCTGACATGCAAGACTCTATTTAACCTTATATGCTAATAATTTTCTTTTTATACAAATAATGCGTGTTACTCTGAAAACTGTTCACATTTTTCGCATTCATGAATTCTTTTTTTCTTTTCCTCATGCAAAATTTTTGCATAAAATTTAATTCCACATATTTGGAATTTATTTATTTTTTTAGTGAATCTCTTCTCGGTACATTATGTATTATTAATAATTTCTTTTCAATCAGTATTATAGTCAAAAGTTATATGAAAATGTTTTTACAGACCTTAAAATATATGGATTGCTTGCCTCACGTAGCTTGTAAACAAAATGAATTTGATAAATTTACATTTTTTTTACATGAAAATTTTATTTTGTCACACATATAAAAATATTTAAAATTTTGCAAAGGATAAATTAATATTTACTATTGAAATATAACTTCTATATTCTTCGATAATAAATAATTTATAAAATTTTATTATAAAATTCTAAATTTATCTTTCATTCGACATAAAATATGAAGTATTTTATTTATTTATTTTTTTTTATCAACTGTTGATATTCAGCGTAAGTTACTGAAAAAAATTTAAGGGAAAAATCTAGTATAGATGTTGTAAATATGAACACCATAAATATTTTTTTAAATAAGGAAACTTTAAAAATAAGAATTTTCCAAGTCATTCTTATTTCAAAACATTTTTCCTAAGTGATCATAATTTCCAGCATATAGTGGAAACATTTTCATTATTATTTGAAAGCCTTAAAAATGTATAGCAGACAGTTATTTTTCTACATTTGTGAAAAAATGGTATTTTCTCTTTCAATTTAAATATAATTAAGAATAAAACCCGCATTCTATCTTTGAAAAGTCCTTGTACATAGAGGAATGATTTATTGTGCATTTCTAATATTTAACTAATAACAAAAAAAATAATTTTTTTGGTTTATAAAATTTTTTTAGGAAAATAATATATATAATTTTCAAAATATTGAACGTAAGGATTACATTATTAACATGATGTAATAAATCTATCTTGGGGTCTTCATATTTTCATTAATCCATTCCTAGAAAGCTTGAATGCTTGAGATATTAGACTGATGTTTTATTGTAAAGGCAGATTTCGCATTTAACTGACAAATATTTTATAGCTTGGCATGGTATTTTTTCAACTTTTAACCTACCATTTATTTCATTATTTAATTCTGCATATATTTTTTGTTTTACAATTTTATGTAGTTATTTAATACTCTTTGATGCACTAATTTTTAATTTTAATCATTAAATTGAATGATTATCATCTTTCAAAATGCATTATGTAGTAAATAAAAATGCCCATCTATCAAAATTTGCAAATCATATAACTACAATTCATTAGAAAGAATACGTTTTAATGTTATCTCATTGTATTAAGAGAATAATATGTTAATATGCAACAATTATCAAATGAAAATTTTGAAATACTACTCTCAGCGTAAATAAAAACGTAACATTTTGTCATCGAAGTTTTTGTACTTTTAATAACAATAATTTTGTCTTCTTGACGTACTTTTAAAATTTTAAAAATAGAAAATATATACATTTTCTAATTTAAACTCCTAAGATATCGATTCCTACTCTTTAAATAATAGGAAATGTTTCACATCAGATTCCAAAAATTCTTTAACTTGAAAAAACACTTGGAGTAATAAACTCATCTGATAAAACCGCAAGTGAAACTTTTTATAAACATTTCTTACAAGGTCGCGGTCTTTAAAATAATAGCCGAAGGTTAACCGCCTGTTAGATCTCATTCACATTCTTTCTGTGGTTTCTTTCTAATTGCATTTGTGTTTATAAAAACTTATTTGTAAAAATTTTATTTATTTTATTGAATATAATTATTTGCATGTTATTAAATTGATGGTTCTTTAGTGCTTAACACCTAGTTAATGTTAGATATCTGAAGTATTAACTGGAATCTGAAGTGTATCTGAAGTATTAACTGTTTGTGCAAATACAAGAAAGCAATTTGTACAATTTATTTAAGTTTGTCTCTTAACTTTTTGTTATTATTCATTCGAAATCCTTATAGGGAAAAATAACGATAGATTATATAAATAATATAATACCTCGATGTTATTTTTTATTATGATATCCGCATTATATTCCTAACTATTAATATTTTTTAAAATACAGAATCAACTCACTATTAGCACAGGTTTCGAATCAAACCAAAATATATTCCTTGCATTTTTTTTATTTAGATATTTCTTAAAACTAAAAAAAGTTATAAAAGATGACAGTAAGTCTGAGCAGGGAAAAGTACCATTGTAGGGTTGGGAATTCCGATGCTTTTAAGGCTTCACAATCCTGGAAATCTCAGAGCACTTGAGGATTTTAAGAGTAAGAAAGAGCCAAAGTGCCCGCCCGACCGTCTCTTCTTTTATCGACCGCCTTTGTTTGGCGCCGTCTTTTTCGGAATGATCCTCTTTGGGAGCATTTGACGCAGTTTTAATCTCTCATAAAAGTACTCAACTGGTCGTCATTATCATTGATTGCCCAATCAGACCAACCGTTGTACAAAGAGAGCTCCGTTATTGAAACATAATCTTTTATCTCTGGCGGGAGCATGAAAAGCCTACATTTAGCAAACAAAAAAAAAAAAAAAAAAAAAAGTAATTTGAGATACCGTTACAAAAATAATCGTAAAGTTATGACAATTTTCATTTAACGTAACCTACTTTCAATATACAAACAAATGAATATTCTAAATTTGTTTAAAAATAGCGTATATAAATACATGTGTGTGTGTGTGTAATTTAGTAATTTTTATAGTTTATATATAATTAGACTATTTTAGATTTTAATCATAAATTTATTTGCTAACCATAAATTTTATCTATTTAATACATGCATCGTTTTCATTCATAAGGTTGAATATCTTATAAAGTTAATATTCGAAATTAAACAGTTTATTACAAAAAAAATAAGTGTTAGATCTTAAAAAAAAAAATTTATTTTTAACCAAACTGCTCTGTCTCTGTCTTTCTCTCTTCATAATGCGCTGTGTAAGAAATACATCTAAGTAAAATTCATATTGGAAATAAACGTTTCAATTCTGTTAGTCATACCTTATTTTCTTGTTTGATATTTAAGGTCATTTTTAATTTTATTCATTACATGGTCAATCATTTAATCATTTTATGCTTCTTACTGCAAACTAAAAAAGAGTCCCCATTCACAAAGTCCAGAAATGGAATTCGGTGAAGTAGTGGGGTCTTCTTGTCGATGTTCCTCTGTAACATGTTTAAACGAGTAATTCAAATTAAAAACCAACTTAAAAAATTATTATTTATTTTTAGTTTGAATCTCATTTTAAATAGTATGAATTTTCAAAATTCGGAATGATAAACTGCTACAAATTCTCATGAATGGTTTTCAAAGTGAATTTTCTTTAAGACACTAATGTTAAACAAAGAAATCTAAAATAGTTCTGGAAAAGCTTCATCTTTCCGAGTTCAACAGTTCCAAATTGGTACCGGAAGCCACAGTAGATTTCTTATTCACCGTAGTTGATGGGGTACGATTGAAGAGGAACGAAAAAGCAAAAAAAAAAAATTGACATTGGCATATTTAAACAGTGGGCTCGGCAATCAGAGTTCAAAGTACTCTCTAGCAATTGAAAAATAGATAAGTTTCGAGAAAGCCATAGAACAGCAGCAAAAGAAATGTATAACTTTAGGTAAGGGGTGTGTGTCAAGGAAATATTTTATTTCCCCCGAAATTGTAATCCGATGTTTTATTTATTTAGAATATTTGTTCTGGCTATTCGTAAAAGCCAAATATGTTTAATTGAATAGTTGCTAATCATATGTTTTTATTAAAAGGGAAATGTATTGTAAAATTTAAACAAATTCATTAAAATATTTTTAAATAGAAGCTTTAAGAGTGCAAATATATATATATATATATATATATATATATATATAAAATGTGCCATGTTGAATTTATATTGCTTAACTTGAGTCAATGATTTTTCTCTATTCTTGTACGATAACACATAAAATTAAAAGAACGAAAACTCGCCATCATTTAACCTTAACCGAATATTTTATGATTTGGAAAATAAAAGGTCCATGATATGTAGATTTATGATTTAGAAATCGATATTACATTTAAATTATTTGACGATACAAAATAACACGTAATATTACTGAGACTTGAAGATATTGACTTGTAATAAAATAATGTATATCTTAGATAGAAATTATAATTATACTAGCATTTTCAATGTTTATTTTTTGTGTTAATTGCTTGCCAAAATTCAATATTTTAGGGAAATAAAAGTTTCTTAGTAATCATTCAGAAAATTGATCGCAATAAAGCAGTTTCTTTCAAGTTTTCTATTGAACGAAATAAGGGAAAATTAAATGCATCGCGGGTTTTGATATGGATACAAATATGAAAATATTTATTATTTTTGTTTGTTGTAAAGAATTTTGAAAAATATTTGAATTTATCCTTTTAATGTTTATGTGTATTTTATCACCACAATACATATTTTTCGCTCCTTAACATTTATTGCATTGAAAATTTCATTATTTTCTACTAACCATAGCTATTTTTTAAAATATTCTGCATTCTGTCACTTCTGACTTAATGCTTTTTCATCGACATTGTGTGCTCGAATTGATAGAAATTAAAATGATAATGCGTATATCACACTATAGTGCAAAAATAATTGATGCATACTAACATAACTTGTGATCGGGAATCTCCTAAATATGTAGTTATGACTGTAAACAGTGCTCCATTACATTTAATTTTCAAGTTGCAAGGCAAATATGTAATAATACAACTAAATAAAAACAAATGGAAATGCAATTAATCGAAACAGTAAACAGAGTTAATATTAAAATTTTTATCGCGTGTAACATATTAAAATTTAAAGAAATAGAATTATAGCTTATTAAAATTCATTGCTATCATGTAAAGTATTTTCCAAGAATTTATGCTGAGAAGTGATACATTTTTATAACGACTTATAATTTAAGTAAATAGCGTATTATTTTGATGAATGTGATTCTTTTTCATTAAATAATCTCACAACTTGGAAGTTAGTTACATTTGATGATTCAGTATAATAGTCAGTAATACTAGATATATTTTGCCAAGCAGCTCGACAAAACTTTTGAACTGTTAACTTTGCTGTGGTAAAATAAATTTGAAAAGTTCTGCAAAAGTAAAAAAATTTGTGATTTTTAAGACATTTTTAAATTATTTTTTTTATATTAAGGCATTTAAAATTATATTTATAATCATGGAAGCTCAAATATATATATATATATATATATATATATATATATATATATATATATA
>JAPDSC010078797.1:0-20044 GCA_026290005.1 Latrodectus geometricus | reverse complement strand
TATATATATATATATATATATATATATATATATATATATATATATATCAGAAGTGATCTGAGAGAGATCATTTACACGTAAAACTAATTGCGACAATGCCACAGCAATTTGTGGCGCAGCTTGTCTTTTTGGTTCTTGCGCCACAAAACCCAACCAACCAACCAGCAACAGCAATTTGAAATCATAAGTATCAGTTGCAGATAGCTTCTAAAAAATCAGTGATCATGTGCTTTCGAGTATTCGTGTCCCATACATGCTCTGTCCGTATGATATCTGAAGAATTTAGGGCAAACATATTTCTTTATTTTAAGAAAATGTCACGTAATTATTGCTCTATACATCTACATTCTTTGAAGAAGTATGGGCTCTTCAAGATCGACGCAGCTTGTCCTCTTTGGACCTTGCGCCAGAAAACCAAACCAACCAGCTCTTCAAGATCTAATTTTGATGATTATGTGGTATTTACATTAATTCAACCGAAAATTTCGATTATACAGTTACACATACTGATTACGTATAGATGTCTTTACCAATTTTTCTCGCTTTACATTATGTTTTACTTTGAAAAAACAAAACTGGAAATACTGCAGTGAAACGAATATTGGCTTATACCATGGTTCTAGGAATATAATAATATAAGTAAATCTGATTATTTACATAATCACTGAAATATGTGCTTTTCCGTAATTATGGTTAAATATTATTTTTAAGTAAACTTATTTTATCTGCTCTTTTCTACTAAGACAACTTGTTTATACAAACTCTATCTCGTATTTTAACATAGCTATTGTAACTCATTTAAATCACTATTAATCTGGATCTCTTGGAATTCTTAGAATATTTCTAAGAACCTCATTTCTGTTAAGTTCAATTCTCATTGATCATCTTTATCCGTATAAAGAAATATTCCTTCCGCATCTTTGTTATCACTAGGGTAATAGATAAAAAAAAAATTAAGTTTCGGAAAGTGAGTCATTCACCTTGTAGCGATATCTTTTTATGGAGCTTTAACTGTTATTATAGTTATTTATTCCTTTAAACTTACGATCCGAATCAGCTCTTTTTTTTATGCATTTTTTTCTGATTTAAATAGTGTTTTCATTAGATCAGAAAAGTGGAAGTGTAAACCTTGTTTTTCTTTCACAGTGAATATTATTTCTGATTTCTTTGGAAACTAAACAGAGACCCTGCATTATATACTATAAGGCAATGGGAATTTAAGTATATTAGAATTCGTTAACAATAACGATCACACAGGCATTTTTTTTACATTATTTTGGTATTTTTTAAATTAGTGATATTTTTGTAAACGATTTATTATAAAATAGTTATTACAGCGAAATTTAATATGAACTAGATATAATTTTATAAAATAATAACAGTTGTTTTTATTAAAATAGGTCAATTAACTTGCAAATTTATAGTTTTCGGCTTTAAATTAATCTCTAATTTGTATATAAAAATGAGAAGATACGCGTTCTTCCCTTAGAATTTAATATATAATAACAAAGCTATATATAATTTGACAAATTATTATCTAATTGGCTAATAATTGTAATAAAATACTATTGTCCCTAATAATGTAATTCCTTCTACAAATTTTTGCAAACCTCTGTCAATATTCGTCTGCAATATCAAATGCAATCGCCGTCAACATTTTTTAAATAATCATTTAACAATATTGACAAAAACTATATCGCATATTGTATTTTCAATGTAGAAAAAAAATGAAAATAATAAGAATCGTAATTTAATATAATTTTGCTACTTGATGGATTATTGTTAAAATATTCTTACAATGATGACAATTAAAGTAAATGTTTTTGATTTAACTGTTTGGATACATACATGCACTGTGAAAACCCTCATTCCATCTTAACAAATGAGCTTTAGCATAGTCATGTCTTTTACCCCTTGTTATTTAGTAGTAACGAAATCTTTCATTAATTTTTTATTTAATAAACTTTTTCTTGTCTTAATAAAGCATCCCGATTCGGTAATTAAATGGTTAGTTCTTTGGTCTTCAATTCAATAATTCGGGATTTTGATTTTACAGCCAACATAACTGTATGAAATGATTGGGAATCCAAATTAATTTAGAATATATCAAGAAACGACCAAAGAATGATGAACCAAACCAAATATCATTTCAAACCAATAGAATATCTCGATTCTTTTCATATCTGGAATGAAATATTGTATGTTGGATCCGATATTATTTAATTACGCTGATGAATTTCGCTATAGAGGTATATCCTGCTTTTTTTCCTTCTTAATAGCTAATTAAATGTTGCTGCACATGGAATATCATTATGTAAAGTTACAGTAAGTGATGATGAAAAGTGTTTAGAAATTTGCTACAATTTTTCTTCGTAAAAAAACTTATCTCTATTATTTTTAAATTCTTTGCTCAAGTGTGCATTCCGATGCAATGAAGCAAGATTGTTATCGATGTTGTTCAGTTCTGCGGCGTTTATATTTTCATTTCGTGATTATGGAAACAATTCCAAACAAGCTTTATAGTTGTTCAAAGACCTGCATCCGGTTGCTCACTCCCCCCCCCCCAATGTTTATGCCTGTAAGTTTGAATAACGCAGAATTTTGATAACGATATTTTGTAAAAATTATGTGTTGAAGTTCATTTGATGATGAACTCTTAATGAAATTGGGGATTTAGTTTATAAGATGCAATAATGAGAGTACTTCGTGTTTCCGAATGACTTAAATTAGTAATTTGTATGATCTTTAGTTGAATTTATACATCAATGAATTTAACTACCATTTATTATAATTACCGAAGCACAATTTCATAATGAAACTTGCATCATTGAACTAATAATCAGTCCAAGCCATTTTTATGAAATTTTAACTATATAAAACTATTTCTTCTTAATTTGTTTATTTTATAAGAGCACTTGTTCTGTCACGATGACACTGTCGAAGTGTCATGAAGCAAATCATCCGGAGCAATTACTTTTTTTTTGTGAATTGAGACTTCATCTTTTTTGTATATGCCGACAAATCACTTTCTTCGAATTCAACTTTCTTTTAAGCGAAGCTTTTAGCCTACCGTCGGCGCCGCATCACTCTCAGTCGGGAGATTTTCTTTCCTGTCTCGAGTCATTGTGTGGAAAATGTATAATCTTTGCAGATGAAAGCTGTCCATTGGGCCCCTAATTGCAGCTTAGCAATTCCTGGCAACCAGAAGCTCTCTTTTTGCCTGTTGGCGAAGACGTCAGTCGTAAAATTGATGCACTTTGCTCTTTCAAAACTCACCTGTGATCAAGGAAAAGAAAAGCTCCGAAATAAATTGTTACTTCAAATTTCAGAGGCTTCTGTAAAATTTTAATGAGACTAATCGACAGGAAACTTTGAATTTCGATTTTATGCTTCCATTATGAATATCCTTTTTGATTGACATTGAAAAATGCTCACTTTTCCGAGCGCTTTATTAATATTTCGTCTAGATTCCATAATCTGTCAATACTCCTGTGTATTTATATGTTAACAAGAATGCAATTTTCTTTACAAAGCTTATTCAGCTTTTGAATTTTGCTTTTAAGCAAATTCGTCATCGATATTCATATTTGTGTCAAATAAGTGACATTTAGTTTCCAGAAAAAATTAAGAATTACAGAAAAGAATTTTAAAATTAATGTTATCGTGTTACTTTATATATATGTTTAAAATTTTTTATCTCTTTAATTAGAACGTCAGTTTCTTTACGAATATTTACCATTTTTTTTTTTTTTTTTTTTTTTTTTTAATCATAAGAACATTTATATTTTAACTTTGCAGATATATATAATAAAATAATTTCAATGCTATAAAATGAAAAAAGAATATTCTACTCTTAATATTGAAAGGAAAAGTTAATTTTTTCTTTTTTTGAAATTTAATTGCATTTTTGTATCCAGATAAAATTGTTTAAATATATTGGGTTGGAGGGAAAGTTCTGTCGTATTTTAAAGAAAATATTTGAATACTACAAGTAAATGATGATCGGTAAAAAAAGGCACCTTTTATGCTATACAGCAGCTAAAAAACAAAAAGAAAAAAAATCCGATTGACTCACTAGCCAGATGTTTTTTTTTATTTACAAGAAAAATCACCTGCCTATATAAAATACGACAGAACTTTCCCTCTAACCCAATAGATAAAAACCCTTGTATTATATATTTTTTTTCAAATTGTCTAATTGTAATTACAGTATTCTTGTCTTCTAATTTCATAAAATTCACTTGATTTTGTTTACATATTGGTTTACTTCTGAGGAATGCTTTGTTTTCTGTGTGAAAAATACTATATTAGAAATAATGTACTCTAATATTTTGCTTAATGACCTAACTTTTGTGGTTTATTTTCTTATTTTAATCACAATCAATAAATGAAAAATATAGGTCAATATCTTCAATTGGAATAAGTTACTTGTAATATAAAACAAAATAGCTTAAATGTATAAAATTTTCGTTTTGTCCTCTTTCCACATAGTTTAAATCTTAATTTAGCTTTCATCTTTAAGACTAGTTTCGCTCATCCTTTTTCTTTTTGATTATAAAGAAGCATCTTTTCTTTGAAGTTCTGCGGGAAAGAAAAAGATTTCCCAATTTATTCAGAATCAATAACATTGAACTTGAGATTTCCGTGAGGCTTCCCCAAAAACGAAGCTGCTCCAGAAATCATCAATAGTTGCAAGTGGGGCAATGTCTTTTAGCTCACGGATGCTGCTCAACAATATTTGGGAGCCAGCCACATTTCCTTGTGCTTTAGGACACGTACATCGTGGCGTCGTCGAAGCCATTAACAACAGGTTTCCGCAATTAAAACTCCGAGTTCTCTTTCGGAAACTGTTATTAAAACGATGTTTAAAAGCTATTACCGCATACTTTTAACAACCATCGTATGGACATCGAATGGTGAAGATTTATTTTAATGATATAATTCTTTTTATGTTAATAATTTATCGCTTATTATTCAATAGGAAATGGATATTTGTTATGTTACTAGTGTTTTATTAAATTTGCATCACGTGTGCATCCGCTTCTATTAGGTTAAAATTATAAGGTAGGAAAAAGCTAAACAATTATTTGTTGTCACTGTGGAATGGACAGCTGCTATTGTAATTCGGAATTATGTCGTTTTAGAAACCATGGAAAATAGAAAAGTTTTAAATTATCAAATTTATCATTTGCGTACTTACTAATTTATTTAAAATTTGTGCTCTTTTTATCTATTTTAACACAAAAAAAGTTTTTTTTTTTTTTTTTTTTTTTTTGGAAGTAGAAAATGAGAAAAGAAATCATGTAATTACTATAAATTATAGAATTTAAATTCAATTCTAGAAAAGTAAACAGTAACTGTATTATTAATGTGTTTCACATCTTTCATTTGATAACGTACTGATTATAGTGGTTTGCCAACGTAAAAGACGATATCATTGAAAATTGAAATCTATTACATTTATTTTTTACCACCGATTTTTTAAAAAATTAATTAGCTATTATTGTGACACTATATCTTAAGCTTTTTATGTGCTTACTTTCATGTTTGTGTTAGATAATTTGTCATTTCGTTCTTTGCAATTATTATTTGAGTGCTCCCCTCTTCTTGTGTGCAATTTCACAAAATAGACAAAAAAGAAAAGATGAAATATTATCCGCATCACTTTTCAAATTGGTATGCGTCATATATAAGAGAGTTCTTGCGAAGTATCTCTCCAAGTCAACAGATCAGAATTCAAGAAAGTAGCATGATCATTTTGTATCAAAAGTATTTGTTAAACGATATATGTCTTATTTATTTTGCTTTTAAAATTTGGAAATAGTTACTTCGCATAATGTCACATGATTTTTTTATCATATATACGTATATATAACGTAATTTTTACGATATCTTCATGACTATAAAAATTTAATGTATGATGTATTTAATGTATACATGGGGATACTTTAGAGTATAGCTCGACATAACATGTGACACTCATTGGCTATATGCATGTTTTTTGGGCATACTATATGAATCAAAATCTGGATTTATTAAACCAAATCGTATTTTCAGAACATGATGGTCGCTTTATTCAATATGTTTTAGATATTATTCAAAATATTTTGATTTTTTTTTGCCATGTATTATACCACTTAATAATATTGCGTGTACATCATTCCTTACTAGTATTTATTTTTTATATCTATGGAAAATGAAGTCCCTGAATCATCCGTTAACTGACGAAAATTGATAACATTTAATCCAATGGTTATCTTTTGACTGAGTATTTGGAAGAAGTTTTTAATGATAAAGAACATTGGTTTTTTGGTGCCATTCTACTTTTAGATAATAGAATACTTCTATTGCTTCTGTTTTAAAAGTAGCTTTATATTTAATTTATTACAAAAATATTTCAAAATATACGTCACTTTTAAGTTGTGTTGCACCATCAATTTTCCTTATTTTAACTTTTGTGCGTCCACGAAATAGAAGTCTTTCATCTTTGGGGAAGGTCATTCCCTGGTCTTCCAAAGGACTCATCTGAATTTCAATATTCATGAATTTCATGGTCATAAATATTCTACCACTTTTGAAGACGATTCCTTTTCACCTGTAAAGCAGCTATTAAAAGGGACTCTCCGAGCTCATTGATACACTTCGTTTTCATTTTAATCTATTGATAGAGAGAGGGGGTAGGCTGCCACCAATCAGAGGTGTGCCCATTCTTTTGTGGCAAATAACAAGCCGTAAGCGGTATTTGTTCCTGCGATTGTGTATTAAAAAATCGAAATTCGCCTTGGGGTGAGACGGAAACCGGTCCTTCTGCCATCCATCAGGACCTTTAATGAGGGGGTACGACACTGGGACCCAGCCCAATAATCTTCCTTTTGATTCTTTTTTCCAGGAGCTCATCTTTTTTTGCCTCAGAAACTACCGTCCCTCGCCAATTATGCCATTGGCGACTCTTTCTAAGAGGGTGGACTGCTTACATCCATTTAAGTAGTAAAGTATTTTAGTTATATAAGGTGCTTAACTTCTCTTTTGGTTATACAGGATGTCAATGAAAGCTCTTATCTCACATCTCTAAATATTTTGTTAACTTTATCAATTATTTTTATCACATTTATTATTACATAATACATTATTGCATATGTACAAAGTATTAATGTATGTGTGTATATTAGAAATTTTGATATCATGATATAGGATAATAATTCATAAAAAAAAGTTATCAGTATTTACACGTTATACGTATATTATTACGTTTCTCAAAATGAGTCTTCAAGATAACTTCTTCAAATTGCATATATATATATATATATATATATAAAATTTCAAAGCAATTTTAATAATAATTGTAAATTAGTGTTTTATAGGAAGTGCTTACATTTATTAGTTACACACTTCACCGAAATAAAATGGAATTAAAAGGAAATACATATCTAAAAATGAAATGCAAGTTATTTATGCACAATACCGAAGTAGAATGTAGCTAATGTGAAACAAATTTATTTGATAAATATTTAATTGAAAATATAAATTTGCTTGATGATTTGTAAAATTTTACAAATCTACATAAACTGTTAGAAACCAACTCAAGAATAGGTGCAGAGAAACATACTGGTGCAACAACAAATAATACTTCTACGTAAAAATAATGCTTCTTAGTTTAAACTGTTGAGATATTTAATTAAAATTCGCTGGCTTAGTTTACATAAGTATAAAAAACTGGATGATTTGTGTAAGAAATCGAAATAATTGTAGTCGTAAGAAATAACTTTGTTCGTTGAAGATAGAAATGACATAATTGTGCTGTATTAAAATTAGCAATAATGATGGAAAAAAATTCTGGTAATTCTTTTTGTAAATTAACTGAATATATCGTACCACAATTGTAAAATTTCAATTTGTCATTTTTTTTTTATCATTTTATTTTGAATTTAAAAGTATATAAATATCTGACATAAAAATGTCAGACATTTTTATACTTTCAAATTTATATACTACATAAGTAAATGATGATTATCAAATATTAATATTTTGCTACAATTTTCCAAAATATGTATTTGCTTTAATCTGAGAAACATAGCTGATGAAAACACATTGCAAAGGAAAAGGTAAATGATGTTTTCCCTTAATTACTTAAAAATATATATGATGTATCATTTTTCTTGTAATAGGAAAAAGCTACTTTTTCTAAAATCTTGAATAAGTATTCAATTTTGAATACCACATTGACTGTTAGTATAAAAAATATGCTGTGTATGTGTAACTATTTATCGTATATATATTATATATATATATATATATATATATATATATATATATATATATATATATATATATATATATTCAAACATTTTGTGATTACATTTAAAACATCATTCCTTACAAATTTTAACTTTGAAATACAAAAAAAGGACGTTAGTGGGGCTTTATTTATATATATGTTAAAAGATTTATATTTCAATGAAGCGTACAACCTAGGCTGTTCATGTATATATTTTTATATGTATCCCTAAAAATAAATAGCCTCAAAATAATAATGACGATTTTGTTATTTTATGGGATGTTCTATGTTTAGATTTGCGATAAATAAAACTCTGGCAAATCTTTAGGCAAGTCATAGGGGTTCCTAATAGGATTAGTGTCTCTTTTATTTTCGTTCTGGGTATGGGGTCACTTCGTGTGATTCGTTCGGAGTCTGTTATCATAAAAAGGTTAAGAACCTCCTTTTTACAGCTTCTCTGACAGCAGCTTACGCTGAGCAATTATGAACGAACACACACTTTTGGAATTTCTCAAAAAAACAAATTGTTCCTTAAGACTTTGAAAAAATGCATTGAAATATTATTTCTTACAAAAAAATATTTAGTAGGCATCCAAAATATTAAATATCTTTTTATGTGGAATTAAATTTTCATTCCTTAGCATATACACGCGTGCTGGCTAATTTATATGATATAAAGATATATGTTAATGCAGGCGAAAGCTGCATCTTATCTTGATAATTATTAGAGTGGAACGCGTGTTATATTTTTCGAAAACAAAACACGTCTCTTAAAACGTTCTTGAATCATTTGCACACAAATAATGCTTAAAAAACAAGGAAAAAGTAATTTAATGTTAGAAGTTGGTGAGTGATGTATAATATAAATCATTTGTTTCCTGCGAAATAAATGTATGCAGCAATTTTCAAAAATTATTACCTAAATTTATTTAGAATATGAAAGCAAAATTGTAAATCGGTGGAAAATATATTTTATTTATTAAATTATACATAAATGGAATAATTTTTATTTTTAGACAACAAAATACTATTAACAATATGATGTGTACCTTAAATTTTTTCTCAAATCATTCTCCTATTAATTTTCGAATGATCGATGTAATTAAAGAGTTTTATTTCTGAAGTTATAAGTAGAATCTTGAACTATTAAGGTAGGCAAAGATTATAGACTTTAGAGTCATTTTATGTTATTTATATAAAACAACAATATAAAATACTATGATATATCAGTTTAATAATTGAAAAAGCTTCTTCATGCTTGTAATTTTCTCAGTTTCTGTGAGAAATATGTTAGTAATTAAAAATAAGAATTAAATTATTTTTGTTAATGTCACTACAAAATTAGTGCTATTAAAACTAATAATTATTGAGTCAAAGATGATGTTTATTTCTTATGATACGAACGCTTAAAACTAAGTAAAATACTCTTTAAGTTTTTAATTCTCGGTCTTTCAAAATTCCTGAGTTCCAAAAGTGGATTTCAAATAACCATCACAATTTTATTCACTTTATTTATAATATCATGAATATCTTATCATTTTAGTCTTCAAATTAATATGATATTTATCAAAAGATAAATGTAACATAATTTCCATTTTTTATATATGACGATTGTACTTTTTTTTAATTACTGTTTTATAGTGAGTGTTTATATGTATTTCTTACTTAGTTATATAAGAAAAATTGAATACTTACTTAATTATAGACGGTATCATCTATCATTTTTAAGAATACGAATAGCATAACAAGAAATTATGTATTGTCTGAAAATAAAATTACTGTCGTAAGTGAACAGCAAGAATCTCCATTTAATTGAATTACTGTCTAAAAACGTCTGAATTGTCAATTTTGATGGGTTGATAAAAAAAAATTGTTGTAAGAATTTTTGATGATTCTCTCTTGAATCTTGTTTCCGTTGTTCAGTTGTTGCATTTTTAATTGCCCTGCCAATCACTCATTTCGGTTGTCTTCTAACATTGACCACACGCAACCTTTGGCTTTCAACTGTCGCCGCGAGACATTCTTTAACCTCTTTAATGACCCTTCTGAAAATATTTCATGATACTTTAACAAATATTTTATAAATTGAAATGTTTACTAATTTCAAGTGATTTTGATATAATAGTACCGTGGTACATAGAAACATTTGATTTTGATTTTTTTTCTTTTTGTTAATTCCAATTAATTTTAACAAATAAATTTAATTCACAAAAATCCAGATTACTCTTTAATTATACTCTATTAAAATTTATAATAGGAAATTTTATACTTGTATATTTGGCGTTATAATATTAGTTTATTATTTGCCATCAAACTAAATCATTCATAGTTTCCTAAAAATCGAAACATTGAAAGTTCAAGAATTATCTTTGAATTATTATTTAAGTGATTATTTTATGACGTTATCTTTCCTTTTTATTTCAAATGTTTTCAGAAAAATAACATACATTTAGCAAATATATGAAAAAAGGTGAATCACATAAGTATCGAATGTTGTAAATGTTTACTTTCCTCTTGTTTTCATTTTATGTGAGTGCGAGCAGATTTATGTATTCAACAGGCTTGAAGAAACTATTTTCATCTTGCGCATCACCTTTGGCGAAAATCTTTGGCGACTTGGCTAAATTTCATGACTTAAGGAACTTGATTTCTACTATGCATGGCGGAGTGCTTCCTTTCAGTTCTATCATCTTGTATTTCTTTGAAGTTGTATGCATTGCTCTGTGTCAATTTGAATCCAATTGTCAGTTTTAGCCTTAGTTTTTATTTTTCGTTTTGCTGTTAGTTTTCAGTATGGATTAATTACTCTGATGATTTAACTAACGGTTATTATTTTTCACACGTGCACATTGAATGTTTTCCTCGTGTTTCTGTGATGAATCATCTTGTATCTTTAATCACTTTGGATTATTGGGTTTAATGGTGGACTACATGGTAATGTGCAATTACAATTACAATTTTTGTCTCTTTTCAATATACACTTCTCTTATTTAATGTACATGTGAAATCTAGGATTATGTTCTTCAAGATACAGTGTTTCTACATTCTGAAACTTCCCTAAACATTTTGTTATTAGCAACTAAAAACAAGTTGCCAAATGAGTAATCCAAATGTGAAAGCTAGTTCTGTGTTGGTGTGTCGTCAGTGGTGGAAAGTGTGTTGGGTATATGGGGATCAGTACAAACTATATCGACAGCTATATGGGAAGAAGAAACCCACCGGGAGAACTATATCGCTTCAACAAGATGAATGGTAAGATTTTGTTCCTTTAATTTAGGAATCACTAATTAAGACACGCTAGTTAAGCGCGTGGATTAATTCTTTGTATGCATTGAACGCTGTATGTGCTTTATAATCATACTTTAAGCGTTATTGTTTTAATTCTCTGTAAATACAGATCAATGTTTCCACTTACAATTTCTTGCAGTATGTTTGCATGATCTTTTTTTCGCATTTTTCTTAGTTATTCGGAAATCATTATCTTTTCTTACATTAATGTTAATTGTTATATAAAAAATGAATGAAAAAGTTGAGACTTTTCTCACGTCAAGATAAAATGTGAATAGTTTGAAATTTGGCTTATGTACAGAATTAGAGTAATGTACATAAATAAAAATTCTTGTCAGCTTTTTTATACACACTCGAAATTGCTTGTTCTGAAATTATTTGCAGTTGCCATTCTTATGCAACTGAATTTCTTAAGTGTTTTGTTTATATTCATTTAAGATATCTTAGACATAATTATTTACTTTCTGATACTTGTGTGCCATTTTCAGAAAAAGCTTAAAAATATTAATTCGTTTCTTTGAAATTACTACGAGATTGTTACCTGCTATTTAACTAGTATTTTTTTACTAACAGTAATTTATTTCGTCTTGTGTGTGACCTAATTTCCTTATTCGAAACTGCATTATATGTTTTTTTTAATCTCCTCATAACAAGTTTGATGACTAACCGCGTGATTCTTTTTAATATTCATTTCTTCTTTAAATGTATAATTTCTCCGTCCCATCAACCCTAACCATTGCATATACTTTATGCTTTGTATGAAATTACTATTTTTTGAGTGTCAAATATTTAATTTATTTAGTCTCAAATTCCTGATATAAATATTTTGGCATGTCAATATTTATCGATAATAAAATATTTTGTCATAGAATAAAATTATAATGCAGTATTATTTTAAATAAAATTGCAAGTTTAATGATATTTTTGGTATTTATGATTTGTTGATATATTATACAAATAGTGATTTAGCAACTTTTTGATTTTCAGAACACTGACTTGTGGGTTTTAGCTATTTTTCACTGAAAATAATATATTCTTATATTGTTCAACTTTCAACAAAATGATTTTCAAATTCTCGGAACTAAATGAATTTCAGATTTACATTTGTACCAATATTTCTCTATTGATATATTCGCATTTGTTAAAATATTACTTTCTAATGTATTAGTTTATCTTCTTATTATTTCTGAAGACAACCGAAATAATACATTCAATAATTATTTTCGTAACACTGATGATATTATTTTTTGCATGGTCAGCTGATTATTATCTGAATGATCAGTGAACACTGATCATTATAGCATTCAATTTAAAAGTTTTTGATTCGGATTCTTATCTTGAATGTGAGTATTTGCCGCTTTTAAGAATCAATTTAAAAACATTAACGCTTTATTGAATCAGCCAAATCGATTATATTTTAACTATAGGACTAGAGAAAATATTTTACGTCTAAATAAAACAAATTATATAAAAATGTAAAAAAAATGTTAAAATGTTTTATTTTGAATTAATTAAATTTTTATTTGTATCGTGGAGCTCAATCCTATTTTTAAATTATTTAGTCATTCTCTCATCATCTTAATCATTTTTTTTTAAGATTTCTTTGAGAAAACAATAAGTATATTTTGGATCTCCTTTTTGTCCAAATTTTTCATGCAGTACGTAATTATTTATTCCTTTTATTGTTTCTAACAAAAGTTCCTTTACAAAAATGCCATTTGTAAAAGTTTTCAGTGTAAGCTCTTTTATCACATGCGGTAGTGATTTGATAGCGTTTCTATTAACAAAGAAAATAAAACAGTAAATATAAAAATTCCTTTTATATTTATCCTTATATTCTCAAACTAAAACATAGTGAGGTTCATCAGTAATATTTTATAATACTGACGAAATTGGTTGACTATAAAATATAGAGCCATCAATTTTTACTCTTCATGACTGCAATTCATTACAGAAATTAAAAAAATAATATATCTTGGTTTGACTATGGAGTAGTTTCCGAGTCTTCCTCCGCGTAAGTTAATATCCAATGACGTTTTGGCCTTCTGATCTCGGATGTCCATAAACATCTCTCTTGAAAGCTCCGTCGGTTTATGGAAATCCGGGCTCTCTATCTATAACAATTTTACAACTCATCGGAATGCCATAAATCTGAAACAAACAACATGGTGGGTATTTAAAAAAAAAGTGTTTGATGGTAATATAAAAATAAAGTTTTCCATGGTCAGCGAATTTTGTTAATATTAATCTATTCGTGCCTAAAATGAATATTTTCCATTTAGCTTTAGTAGAAACGCAAGCAATTAAATTGCAAATTTGTACCTGCAAAACGATAGAAAATGCCAATTATACTATAAACTTACAAAGGGAGATTCCTTGTTATGTTATACAGAAACTTTTATCCTGCTTCATTTTTTATTATCATTTATGAGAATGTCACCTTAAGGCTTACTCGAAAAAGGCTAATTTTTTTTTTCATTACATTGTTTATGTGCGAAACAATGGTCATATTATCTATGTGGTCCAATGAGATTTCTTTTCATTGGTTGCAATTATGAGTGTATTGCTGGTATTATTTTATTATTTTTTTTTCTCTCCATCAATTCATACCATCTCATTTTGCTTTAATTAAATGTTTCGTAATTGGCGGTTTTTCTTTCTTTCTTTTTTAAAAGAATACCTCCTGCGGTTGGGATACTACATAAAACTACTTTCTTTAGCTGGAGAATATATTCAAAGACTAGAATTATGATTAGTGACCGCGTAGAATGATATTCTGTTCGTTTAATGCAATCCCCTTTGCGAATAAGTCAATGGACTTAAATTCTTCGATTTTCAATTTTGGTATTTTCAGTATAATTACGTGTTTTTTTTTATTATATCTAACCTGTGCTATCCAATTTAAATTAATAATTATTCTAAAATAAAAATTTAAGACTTGAATAAAATTTTTATATGTTTCAATTTAACTATTACATTACTGTTGGTATTACTTTCGCATAAAAAGTTATTAGAATAAAACAAATTTAAAGATGTAGGGGGAGACGCAATAAATAAAGTAGTTAATGCTTCATGGCTTACATAAAAATAGTTACAGAATTTATACGATATACTTGTATATGTTCTTTGTTTCGTTGCAAACGTACCTAGTTGCTTTACATTTTACGCTTTGTCAGTACCTTTTCTGTCAGATTTGTATGTACAATATTTATTTTATTTACAATTCCTCATATGAATATATCAATAAGTCATTAATTTTTATAAATACATTAAGTTCAAGTTTAATGTATACCAATTAAAAAAATTTATAAAAATAATTTGTAGAAACGATTTCGATGACATTTGATGTTTTGCATTAATAATACATTATTACTAATCGTTTATATGATGCGAATTTCTTAATAATACATATTTCATTTTTATTAGCCTGAGTTATTTAAATTGATTTATTACTTTGATTATATATATATATCCTATTGCATTGATTAATTTATTCTGCCATAAAAACAAGTTTTCACAATTTTCCATTATTTTATGCGAGCCTACATGAACATGAACCAGTGACCCTGATATTTAAATTGATATTTAATTGTAAATATGTTTTACATATATGCTTTGCATATTACCAAGAAAACTATTTTCATCCGTGTAGCGAAATTGTATACGATGAAATTCTCTTTCAAAGAAAAAACAGTATTTTACTCAAAATTTCTCAAACATCTATATTTATAGATGTTTGAGAAATTTATACACCTTGAAGATCCAGATTGCATCTTTTAAAATGTAATTTCCAATGTATATTTTTGTAATATATTGTTACGAGAAAAACGCTTTATTTTATATCATTATCCATTTTATAAATAGAATCTGTCATAAATATAACCTTCAAAATTACAAATGAGTATAAATTATATGGTGCAATTTTAATTCCATAGTTAGAAATTTATCATTTTCCTTTTTTTTCCTTGTACAAAAATAAAACATTTAAAAATAACTGTATAGTACGCGGTTGCTACTCTTCATAAATCACATTAATACTTTGTTATAATTTTTTTTATTCTTATTTTAAAATGCAAATAGATTTTTACTTTTATTTCCAAAGATTGGTTTCCTAACAAATAAAATTTGGAAAGTGTGTTTAAAACTGTTAGAATAGCAATATAATAAATCATCACTCTTAAAATTAAAAGTGCATTTTAAATTTTATTTATTTCTATAAAGTTTATTCTTTCGTAGAAATGTATTTTGTTGCTGTTTTAACGGCATGATTCTAAAATCAGTTTTCAGATGTTCAATTTAATATTATAAACGCAATTTAAAAATAATTAATTGAAACACAATTAACTGAAACAAAGTTAATTAATTGAAACCTCTTAAAAATTGTTGAATGACTAATGTGAACTGCAAAGATTTTGAATTTGAATAATATAATTGGTATAAATTTTATAAATGATTATATTGACATGAACTTTCTTTAAGAAATGCTCACACATTTTCCATAGACACTCTCAAAACCTTTAAATTTATTCCAAACTTGAAAGATATAAAAAATTTATTTATTTCCTTTGGTTTGCCTATTAAATAGAAGTTATATCTGTGAATGAATTCCTTCCTATTAAGATAACTGCAAACTAAAATACTTTGTGAATCTTATATTTTAATAATATTATTTAATACCTAATTAACTGTAAAATTTGAAATCTAACATAATAATATCAAGTTAATTTGGATGAAAAATTCATAGCAATTTAGATATATATTTACTTCAAAAGGTCCTTTACACTTTTCTTAACGAGTGAATTCCACTCTAATATGAATTTTTTTTTTATTTTTAAAAAATGTATCTCATCTATTTATTAAAAATTATATATATATATATATTTTTTTTTTGTCGTCAGTTAACTTTGAAGTATTGAATTTTTTCTTCCAACATTATTTTCAACAACATTCTTTATTCATATTTATTTATCATTATAGAAACCAGCATTAAATTCATTTGAAGTTATTTTTATAGAAAAATGCAATTATCCTTTTAACCAAATAAAAAGTGCCTTTATTTCTGAGAATATAAGTTTAACAAAAATTGTGAGCAGCATAAATTTTGCTCTTCTCTTAGGATAGTGTGAAATATTTCATTTTATAAAGGAATATCATTTAAATTCAAGAAATCATTCAAATATATTTAAGATTAAAATTAGTTATTGTTGATATTATAAAGAATTAAAAAAAGTTTTTTTTTTAACGTGAAATTTAATGTTTTTGTACGTATTTTTATGACAGCGTGCCCTGCAGTTAGACTTTATATCTTAAATATACTCTTAGATAGCAGCCAAACAATCTTGATTATTTGTGTCAGTTCAACCTAATGGCATGTTGCTGTGTTATCGTGCAATTGCTATCTATCTTGTCCACGTGGTAAAGGAAACTAATTTTGAAAAGAGTACAGTTTTCTTTTTTATCTGGCTTCTGTAATTCAAACATCTCTTCTCATAATGATGTCGAGATGATGGATCTTGGAACTAATGATGGATTTCAACTGGTCAGTGATTGATGTACCAGCTCATGTAGGTAAAAAAATTGAATCAACACTCGCTCTAATCAGTTCGAAACTCTATTTCAGTTCAACTCTTTTTCTATCTTATTATTATTTCAATTAATTTTTCTCTCAACATTATATCTCATTTAAATTTAAAATTGTTTTCCAGAGTACTTATCTAATGATTTCTTTTATTATATGCCTATTTCGATATTTTTCTGAGAGTAATAGAAGAGAATATTCAATGAATTTTTTTTATTGGATGAAATATATGCTATATTTTTAGAATTCTCTTTTGAGCCGAATCCTGAAAAGATTTTCACAACCTGATTCTCGATTTTATTTTTATCTTAAAAATATTTGTCTTATATTACAAATATTCTAATTATGTTTATGAATTAAACAGTTAAGGTTAATATGTTTTATTTTAAATTAAAAGTTTTTAATATGCTTGCATTTTTTTAAAGTCTTCGAAAGTATTCAATGTTATGTTTTCTTTTTTCCCTTTTACATAACTTGTTCCCTTGAAAACAAAACTTAATTTATTTTAAATTATTTGAATGTATAATGTGTGTCACTTCATATTAAACATCTTTGCAAATAGTGGAGGTTTTCCTGATTTTAAAGTAAGCTGAATGTATCTTGAACTGCTATCGAATATTATTTTGACAATTGATAATAATGCGAATATATTTCTTCGAAAGGTAAAATATACATTCAGAATTAAAGAGGGTGTTATTGCATGATTATCTGGATACAAAGTTTTTTTTTATAATTATCTTTATTTGGATAACTTTAAAAAAAAAAAAAAAAAAAAAAAAAAATTTTAATACTTTCTAAGTAAATAAATTCTAAAACATGTACTGGCTGTGGGGGGAGGACACGGCGCAAGATGTATTTGTAGTATGGATTTATTATACCTTGGTAATTCAATTAAAAAGAAGTTCACAAGAATTGTTAAAAAAATTAAACAATTCTTGTGAACTTCTTTTTAATTTTTATTTTGGGGTCGAATACGTTTAAGCATAGATTCGGACATCATTGTAAACAGTTTTCTAGTTTTTAATTTTTGAGTTAATTTCACCATAATAATGAATTACAATTCTTATTAATGATTAATTACTTCCTGTATTATTATTTTTTTTTTCATTTATAAGTTAGAATTGTGTGTGCTGTTTCATGACCTAATTTTCCATGAATCATTTTTGTTTAAACATTTGAGTTCAAGTTTGTGGTATTAATCAATAGTTTTCATGAATGAAATGATAAAAAATTGAACACAGTAGGCGCAGCAATTCGGCCATTCTCTGCTTCACATTTTACTTTTATTGATTTTGTATCATAATATCATCTACTTCACTATTTTATAAATTTGCACCAGAATGTTTTATTTACTGTACTATTCATGTGTGTGTGGCTCGTATGAATAATATTTATTTATGAGACGTTAAACTTTTGTTAATGCATACATTTAACTTACAAAAAGCTTAAATGTTTTCCACTCTTAAGAAAT
The DNA here is from genome assembly GCA_026290005.1 of Latrodectus geometricus. NCBI lineage: Eukaryota > Metazoa > Arthropoda > Arachnida > Araneae > Theridiidae > Latrodectus > Latrodectus geometricus. Next base: position 1,432 of record JAPDSC010078797.1, on the reverse strand, counting down.
TATAAAGAATTATTACATCTATACAGAATTTTGATACATTTAGTTTATGCATCCTGTGTTTTGTGCGTATGGATCTCCACAAAATTCCATTTTTGTGACTGTGTGTCTTAGAATTCTGTATATTTGGATTTCATTTATGTTTAAATAAGACGCTTATACATGAATGAAAATGTCTTTATTTTAATTAATGATTTTTTTTATTATTGTTTTTCTCAAAACAGGTTCTTTTAATAAATGACGCTTAAGAGTCTATAACCTCGGTAACTTCACCATAAATGAAATTTTATTAGCAATTTTTATTTGATTATTATAGCTTTTGCCATTCATTAGCCTTGACGTTTCGGTGTTATATTGACAATAAAAAATGCTACGTCTTTTTTATTTATTCTTTTTTATTGTTTATTTGTTTTAATCCTCATCTGTTTTAGTCCGAATATTGGGAGTTTTCCGAATTTCTTCCTTGCTACACATGACACTGCATGTGTAAAATTCCAATAGGCAAGGCATTCCGTGCCTTACAAGTCTTAAATTGTCTACTATATGTCATCAAATTTAATTGTCTACTACATGCATAATTTGTGGATTTAGTGTCACAGTATACATGATTGTTTATACTGAGACACTAAATCCACAACTTATGCACTAAGATTGTAATGCATACTGGCAAGGTATATGTGTCTATAGATCATATAGACTATGATCTATAGTCACGTATACCTTACTATAGTCATATAGTATATATGACTATAGATCATATGACTATAGATCAGCTTTTTAATAGTTTAGGAAGTGGTGTACCATCTTTATGCCTTATGTGCAAAGAGTTTAAAAGCTGTCTTTTGTTATTACGTTTTATGCATAAAATCTTAATTTCTATATGGTTTAATAAATTGAAACTAAATTCTTTTTTACTACATCCTGTTCTTAAAAATTGTGTTATTTATTTCAGCGCTAAAATCAAAGAGAAATTAAGTTATGTTTATTTTCAGGAAAGTGTGCCGGAACTGCAAGTGTCCCCGTGAGGAGCACGAGGGGCCTTCCGGAGTCGCCAACATGGTGGAAAGTGAAAAAATTGTCCATAAAATGGCCGCCCACTTTGGAAACGGTCCTGCCTCACCTACAGATAGACATTCGCATTCGGATGATGATTCTGGATGTGCACTTGAAGAATACACATGGGTACCGCCAGGATTGAAGCCTGAACAGGTATGCACAAACATCTGATAAATTTTTTAATTAATCGTTTTTTTTTTTAATTTTTGAATCTCTTTAAGGGTAATATCTCTTCATTCAGATTATATCTTTCCAAACGTATACAATTGTTGTATTAGTGATACTGTTTTTATTTGCATATAAATGTTTGGATGTTCATATGGTATTTATATAAAACGTTCTATAAGTTTTTTAATCTCGGAAAGTATTAATTTTTTTT
>JAPDSC010078795.1:0-19339 GCA_026290005.1 Latrodectus geometricus | reverse complement strand
CTCATTTTAAAATGCAAGTGCATTAATCATTCCTAAATAACAAAAAATAAAAATGTTTTCTTTGCTTGAAACGTTTTCCAATGACAAGTAATATAAGATGACACTTATTTAAGTATAGAAACAGTAATTTGAATGCAGACAGGATATCATTTTTACGCGCGCCCGATAAATGAACAAACTAACCAACCATGAAAAATCAAAGTTCCTATTTTTCTCACGAAGATTGGGATGTGTAGTTCCAAGTGGATTCTGAACTATTATAAACACATCCAAAACAATGGTTGGAATTAAATCATCGAATTGTGGAGCCAAAGGATTAATTGTTTGTTTTCCAGTTCGGTGCATGCTTTCAGCCTTAAAGAGGGCAAAGCAATGTTTAACATGTACTTATTGCAGAAAAAAACATAATTCGATTTCTGGTATAATTAACAGTAACTTTTATTCCAGATTATGATAAAGTCATCAATTTCTTTGCAAAATATTTTTTTGTTTATAATTTTAAGTTTAATGAGTGTTTTTTAGGAAAATTAGTTTAGTTTGTGAGTCGCTCAAAATCCATCTTTTGCATACCAAGTTATTTAGACTGGAATATACAGTTGAAAGTGTTTTCTGAACTATTAAAAACATGGAGAAAAGGGGGCGGGAATTGAACCTATGAATTGAGCTAAAGCGCAGAATGCTACTCATTCGCTTGACACACTTTTTCAGTCTTGCAGAAAGTGATGAAGTACTTGGAATCTACAATACAGCCGGAAAAGATAAATTTGATTTTTTCGATATTCAGGAAAATATAATTATGATTGATTGAAGATTAGTCTGAAGACATCAATTTCTTTCCAAGAAAAACATGCAATTTTAATTGCGAGAAATACAACTCCCCCCCCTCCCCATCGATGTATAAAAAAATATCTTTCTTTATAAGTCAATTTATATATTTAATATAATTAGATTTTAAACAAACAAACAAATATATTGTATATTTCAAAAAAAAGATCCTGGCAATTTCAGTGATAAAAGGTCTAAAAATTCTCAAACTTTAACAATTTGAACATTTTCTAAAAGTGCATAAATTACATAATTATGAAAAATGCTTAAAAGTACATCAAAAACAGATGCAGACTCAAAGAATATCATCCAGATAGCAGAAACACAATACAAGACCATGATGCTGAAAATATTTGGTTAAGGTGCATTTATGTATATCTACAGTGTAAAAATGTATACCTAAAAATGAATAACTTACATTAAAAACTTTTAACTATTCTAATTAAATGTTTTCATTTTCTTAATCAATTGCAGCTCGGAATTTGCACACGTGATTCCTTATAGGAGCTCGAAATTCAGATTCAAATTAAAGAAAACCTGATACTATCGGTTCCGGTTTTTGATTTGTACTTTAATGATAAAATTTTCTTAATAGTCGGTTTGTCTAACAATAAATTTATATTTAAAATATTGAAGTTATGTGGATTTTAAAAATTTCATCTTTCAGCCTAACAAGGGACAAAAGTTGTGACAAATTATACATTGAGCCATCCCGTAGATGTGCCATCGTTATCCGAAAATGGATTGTTCACATCGTAATTGAGAACCAAGCAGAAAATTTCCAGATTTGGCCTATGATCTCCAGAGGCATCACTTCGCGTACGAGACATTACGACCAACACATTTTGCCCAGCCGCCATCATTGAAGATGACGGATCTCCTCAGCTGGGTCGAGATTCGAACCCACAACCTTTCAATAACGAGAGCAACTTCAATGCCTGTTGGGAATTGCTTGCTTCCGTTTGCTTATTGGACATAAATACTTACATTTACATCTTATTGGGGATTCGTCTTGTTGATCAGAGGGATATGGGTGGTGACAGGCACTGCGTCATTGTTGTAATGTTTTTTGAAGACAACTCTATGAAAGCCAACTTTAATTCTTTTTATGATTCATCATTTTACTGTCCTGCTGACAGAGATATCAAGACAGGTGTAAGAGAAAAAAAGTGAATAAAAAAATGTAACTTTTTTTGATAGTTTGACACTATGTTGTTGACAGAGTTTTACGGCCTAAAAGGTATTGCAAGGCATTTTTGATGCCCGCGACAAATGCTTTTTATAGGTTGTGGGCTATACTTACGTGTCACAAAAGAGGGAAAGGCCAAGAAAATGTCGAAGCACTCACCCCGTCAGAAGTACATGCAGAAACGCAAAAAACCAACATCCATCTAAAATCTGTTCTTTTAGTTTAACATCAGGCGGGATCAAACCGATGGTATCTCGTTCTGAAGAATGCTGTCCGACCATTGAATGAAATCATGCTAAGACCAAAAAGATGGCAAAAGGTATTGTACTAGAATTGACAATTTAATATTTATTTGCTATACGCTTTTCATTTCCATATAAAACGAAATAACTTTCCGAACAGCCGAATACAATTTCCTCTATTCAAAAGATTCTAAGTACAATCGATGAAAATTCTAGTTTTTTTCTTTTAATTGAATGGAAGATATCACATTTTCAAATCGGAAGTATTTGCTTCCTTTAATTTTTTTTTTATTTTTTTTTATTTCTAATGGCGAGCACCCTTGAGTACTCTCATTTGCCGTAACAAGGCCGGAAACTGCTACTCATTTTATCGTTACCCGGTGAGTACCTGTGAACCAAGTCACGGAGGTACGAGTAGCATCGCCCACGCCACACTACCACAAACCCGTTTATAGGGCGGGCCACATCCATCCATCATCTGAAGGAAGGATAAGAAACACAGAAAGAGAGAGTACATCCATACCCTAGCCGGGAATCGAACACAGGTCCTCCCTATCCGTAGTCAGGTACTCTAACCACCAGACAGGGTTGGGCGGCTGCTTCCTTTAAAATTTGAGACAGTAAAAATAAAAGAAGAATTCCGTAAAATATCACGTGATTATATCGATTAAATTATATTTCAGAACTCCAAGCGTAAATATTCGATACATTTCTGAAATTAAGATTTTTTGAAGTAAATATCTGTATTCGGGTCCTTTTTCTTTAAATAAAGTATACTGTATTTTCTTAAAATATTGTCTATATTGTGTACAGTAAATTCGATGGTAGATTGATTGATTAAAGGCTTTAAACATTCCTCCTTCAGAAATTAGAATACATGAAAACCAATTTTCAGCTTTGTGTAGCATTAAAATTACTTTTCATTCGGATTACTTCAAAATGAAACGCTTTCTTTCCAAAAAGATTGGGTTGCCCGGAAAGTTCATGTCGATTTTCGGTAGGTAACGCAAGAAACCTGACTAAATATATCACAATTATTGAAACCAAATGACGTGTACATAATCTAAAAGAGATAGCATAGTTAAAAAAAAAAGTTGTGTTACGATTCGTTCATTTTTATCAGTTTTGTGCGCCTTAGAATAAGGTGGCAAATAAAGTGGATTATAGGCATTGAATGCTTTTCTTTTTCCGAAAGGGCAAAAATTCCACACAAGCGGCAAATAAGATATGCGCTGTTTATGGCGAGGATGCTGGATGAAGGATTTCCCTTCATGGGAAAAATTCCTATTCTTTGGTTGAGATCAAAACTCATTTGGACAAATTTGTTTTGCCGAAAAATCTGAGAGGTTCTGGAAGGACGGAATTCTCAAGCTACAAGAAAGATAGAGAAAGGTTGTGGAGCAGAATGGTACTTATATAATTTAATAAAAGTATATCAATTTAAATGAGCTGCATTTTAAATGTCCTAAAATATCGGCACGAACTTTCCGGACAACCCAATACCCCATTTCCACACATGAAAGGGCTTTATAAATACACAATATTTAATTTTTTTATACCAAATGATTCTATTTTTGCACCATGTACATTTAATGATATTTTGTTTAAAAATACATTTCAAATTTACGCATGTTAATAAAAATAAACAGTTAGGGAAAGAAGGGGGGGGGGGAATCCTCTAAACATATTTTCTGTTTTGCTTTTGAAGGAAAATAATTTTTATTCTCTTTAAAAGAAATTCTAAGAAAAAGCTTATAACTTTAGAATCGGTATTGTTTTTGTAAAAAGTATGTCTTGTTTTTTTAATCTTGACCTACTATACCAAATAAATAATATTAATTTTTAATAGGCAGTATAAATTCAATACTAATTAAAAGTTTTAATAAGTATCAAGAATAAATTTGCTGTAGAATTTGTCTGCAAAATTGAAATCTGTCGAAATATATTAAATTGCATACTAATGCAACCATGTCATTTAATTTTTTACTAAAAATAATTTCATATATTTATAAATTAAATTTCTGCTTCTTTCAATATAAAATTTAAAAGAGAAACTAGTGAATAATTGAAATTTCACGTAATAAAATAAGGGCTAAGGTGTTTTCTTTATGTCTGCTTTATAGGATAGGAATAGATAACAGCCAATGATAAAAATGCTTTCCTACATTTTAGAAATAGCATCATCTTCGAAAATCTAAATATATAGAGTGAAAATGCTTTTTTTAAGTATTATCTTAAAATCTGTTGCAGTAAGGGTTCTTATCATTTCACTCTCTTCAAAGTAGTTTCCCAATAAAATAATTTCAGAATAAAGCAGATAACGACGCATTATGGTGAATCACAGCGTGACGTTTGTGTGAGTGTAACGAGACCTTGGAAATGTAACTTTATTTAATTAAGTAAACAGAAAAAAGGATACATCGTTGGTTGGTTGGGTTTTCTGTCGCAAGGTCCAAAAAACACAAGCTGCGCCAAAAAAAAAAAAAAAAAGGATACATCATATAGAAAATTCAAAATTACGGTCCTTCTTCAAAAATATCAACATTACTTCAAAAACAACCGTAGGATAGAGAAAGTATTACTATTCTTGAAAATATTTCAACAAAATCTGTGGCATCTAAATTTTAAAATTCGAAATTACAAAAAAAAACAATTATATTTTTATAGTTTCGAGGTTTAAGCAAACATAAGTTGTTGTCCTTCTTTTAAGCTTAGCTGAACTTAATGAAATAAATCAATTGAAAAACAATCATAAAACAAAAATAATGAGCAAAATCTTCAAAAGAAAAGAGGTATCTTAATAAAATATAACTTACGACATTGATTCCATACAAACACTAATTTTAAGAAAGGTTGAAAAATGAAATGCAAACATTGTCTATCAATTCATTCTCATTTTATATATACTTGATATATCATATTCTATTTTTCACATACAAATCAGAATTTAATAACTAAAAATACATACATTAGACCAAAGAATCGAAAATGCATTGCAAGAAGATTTCAAAAAGTTTCAAAATCTTTATTTGAATTTTATTTACTGTAGGAAAATATGGTAATGTATTTCTCCGCAAAATTTAAGTACTTACTTAGCGAAAAATATTTACACTACTGTAAAATAATCCTGACCCAGAAACATTTGTTAATTATGATTAAAGTATATATGAATGTGATTATCATACGAGTGAACTATGATTAAAAAAAAATATAAGTTATGTAAGTCATTTTTGTGAATTTCAAAATTATGTGTTTAGCTTTTTATAATTTAATTAGGTTATTTTCATCATAATTAGGTTATTTTCATCATTTTTACCTAATACTGAAAAAATAAAGAATTTAAATTTTTGTTATAATTTTTTAAAAATTGTGATGATAATATAGAAGAGCTCATACTTAAAAGTTAAGAGTGCCACCTACCCTATTTAGTGGTTAGAGTACCTGACTACGGATGGGGCGGACATGGGTTCGAATCCTGGCTCGGGCATGGATGTACTTTCTCTTTCTCTCTGTTTCTTGTCTTTTCCTTAGATGATGGATGAATAAATATGGCCCACCCTATAAACTGGTTTGTGGTGGTGTGACGTTGGTAATGCTATTCGTCTCCGTTCCTTGGTTCACAGGTGCCCACCGGGTAACGCTAAATGAGCAGCAGTTTCCGGCCTTGTTGTGGCAAAGGGTTGATCACCCAATGCCCACCGTTAAAAAAAAAAGTTAAGAATAGTGCTAATTGAACTCTCAGTAAGATTATATAAACAAAAAAAAAATAATAAATATCTTCACTTGCAAGAATCAGAATTCTAAGTTACCATTTTAATTAATAAACTTTTTTGATGATAATTGTGATGAAAAATAAAATATTCTGTAAGTAACATATTTTCAATCTAAATGTATAATAATTTCCTTCATCATTTAAAAGTACGCTCATCAAAAAAAGAAAATGTAACCGAAATTATTAACATCGTAATTATTTCATAATTAGTCATCCACATCTGTAAATAAAATTCATTTAATTTTTATTTATCACGAATTTCACTTCATATTTTCCCCTGTATTATAATTCAAAATAAGAGGATTTAGCCAATCCAAGAATATTTTTGGCACATGAAGTTTACAATTCAAAGTGTGAAGAAAACACCCAAACTCGAAATGGAATTCTAAATCACGATCTGTTGAATCGAAGGCCAGACCGCTACATTATTCGGCAGCTGCTTCAAATGTAATTCAAACCTATATTTCAAATGTTACTTCTAAATGTATCTACACTATTGACCTTAAAAAATTGCTACGCCAGAAAAACAGCAAATAATGAAGGTATTCGACAAATAGATTTCAATAAATAATAAGGGTTTATAATTTCAAGAAATTTGGAACCATAGATTCTAATAAATTAAGGCTCAGAACAACTGTCTCTACCAGCAATAAACCCATTTATATGTTTATAATTTCTGTTTGATTCAGTTTTCATAGTTCTTTCTATGTGGGCAATTAAATTCAACGCATTTTACATTATCATTGCCCTTAATAATTGGCATATGATAGGGAGTGCATCGTTTGGCAATCTTATTGACCAAGTTTTCTATTTGGTTGAGAACTGAAGAACGTGTTAACTAAGGCAATAACCAAATTTTTTCTGTATTAAAAGGTCCATTCAATATTTACAACGTATGGTCGTGCATTATCTTGTTGAAACATAGCTTTTCACGATGTGTTCCACATAACAAATGTAAATTTATCAAGAATTTAAATTAACCAATTGGGTTTCTTAGTCATTCAACAGTCATTTTTGCTCAAGAGATTTGAAGTGGATTTCTCAACCACTGCAAACACCTAACACCGAAGTGGGAATTCGACTTGTTGAAGGGAAGATCCTATATTTAACAATTACTTATACGGGAACTACAGCTGTAAATATTTACCGAACCACCAAAAATAGTCGTGTCCAAAATGAGGCTCGAAACCACGAACTGTAAAACCAAGGTTGTTGTTGCACCAGCATGCTTCAAAGTTGCTAGTTCTGAGTTAAACTCTACCAATTAGATAACAGCAGCAAAGTGGGAAGCTTCGTCATTAAGAAGCAGAAGACTCTCCAATACTAAGCCTGCGCCCCCAGATTCATCATTTCAGTTGAAGGACATTGTGACCATGACATATTTTAATATGTCAGAGCCACCATTAGAGAACAAGAGGGATCTTTAGGTCGGGACTCGAACTCAATACCTGCCGATAACGAGACGAACGCCCTAAATAACCAGGCCGCGGTGGCCTTGTTAAAACAAAGGTAATAAAAAGATAACTATCCGGCTGCCAGATAGGGTGTCATCAAATGGAACGGCACCATCTTGTTCGAATAGACGAGAAAACATTCCTGTACTTGTCAGGGGTTGAAAAAGAAAATGGCTCGCCATTTTTAAATCGAAAGAAAATAAATTCTTTTATTTCGTTGAATATGCTGTGATGTTATTTCAAGAAAACATTAATCAGTCTTCAGTAACATAGGCTCTACATAATTAAAGATTTATAGGCATATTTATTATGACATTTATTATCATATTTATGTATCTATAAATATGTCTGTTCAGTGAAAAAACAACCAAAAACTTGGTTATAGACGCATTTTATAACTTCCGCCACTCATTCACAAAATTAAATTCATCTCAGTTGTGTTACATTATAGATACTTCCAGTAGCATGCATATATATATATATATATATATATATATATATATATATATATATATAGTACACTTAAAACTAAGTACTGAAAAGAAGACATTGATTCTTGTACCATTTTGCCGCTTTGATGATAAAAAATTAAGTTTGGAATATCTCCATACGAGAGTAACAATGAAATAGACTGGAGTCATATACTTTTTGCTTCGTTAGCACACACATCTACGCAACTTCCTTTAACAGAGCTTTAACTGCCATATTTACTATTGTGTCTGAATTTAAAATTAATTAATATGATTGAGGTTACTCAAGAAGTTCATTTCAGCATTTGCAAAGAGTGCTTCGAAACATTAAACATAAGAACTGTAGCAGAGAAAAAGAAGTTTAATTGAATGATAAACTAAAATAAAAAATAACTTATGTTTTTCTCAATTCAAAACGGATGACTTTGAAGAATTAAGATACCAATTTTTTTGGCCTTTTTCTTAGATTATTTTATTTAGGATTTTAAATTTGCGTATTCCTGTTGTCTAGGCTTGCAATATGGGGTGCGCTGCTCAACTTTTCCAACTAAAAGTGCATTATATTTTTCTACTTCCAACAGTTAAGTTAGAAAAATAACAAAAATTTTTGTATTGTCCCATGTCTTAGGATATTTATAGACGAATATACCATTATTAATTTTACTGCATTTTTTGGAGTCAAAAGGCCTAGGTTAAACCATATATAATCAAATATGTTGTTGTCTTGAGGCAGTTAGTTTGGTAGTGTGGGGTGCGCTGCTCCACTTTTCCAACTGAACCGCAATTTGGTGTTGAATTCCATTTCCTCAGGACACACATGCCATAGGTATACCCGTTTATATGGTAGGAACCTTTCATACAAGGAAAAGACAAATACGGGAGAGAGAGAGAGAAAATGCATCCATGACCGAACCTTGATTCAAATCCAGGACCTCCATATCCACAGTCAGGCATGTTGATCACTAGACAGGGTGAGCGGTGCATATTCCTGTTAATAGCTGAAAATGCATAAGAACCAAAAATATTGTTACGAGTTATTTCTGCATAACATCTTCAACGCCCTATGAAAAAGAAAGATTAAAATTTCTTCTAAAGAAACGCAGCCCTCTTATCCACAAATTGACAACAAAAGTCTTTAGCTTGATGCTTTTATAGACTAAAAATCTATACAGCTTCCATAAACAGACACAAAACTTACAGTGTTGGAGACTCAAGTGTCTGTAAATCCTTCCTTGCCTTGACTAATTTTCATCTGACTGGCTGGTCTTTCAGCCTCTGGTAGTACCCATAGCATTCTTCCTAAGGTTTCTAGAACATTCCTATATAAATGTTCTAGAAACCTAATGAGCTTATGGTACCTGTAGTTCCATTCAACTAGAAATTACGAAACGGTTGATTTAAGCGCCAACAATATCAAATATGGGCCTTAGATTTTACTTATTTCTCAGCTCTGAAAACTCGCTATTTTCACAGAATAAGTGTTTACACAATAGCTTCACAAATCAAACGATAACAACATTTGACATCGACAATAAAGTAATTAATGAAATGAAAATATAAGTAGGGAATAATTTTACTTTATAAAATTCATAATGCAGTCACAACAAGTTAAAGTACATACTTCCTAAATATTGGATTGTTCGGAAAGAAATTTCATTTTTTTGTAAAATGAAAAATGCATGGCGAATTAACATCTTATTGAATTGCATATTGTCAATTCTAGACAAATACTTTTGATTACACACACTCATAAAACGGTTGGTGTGTACTAGTAAAAAATTTAACCAGGTGGGAAAAACGAAACTTCTTTCGCGAAACAACCTAATACTTAATGTCAGATTTTCACAAAATTTAGCGATCGGAATGCGTTTGGATCCATTTAACATACATTACGAAAATAGGTTTGTCGCTACAAAGAGGTTACAAACATGTGTGAACACCAAGTACAATTTTCTCCATCAAGTTAAAATTTTAAAATTAAAAATGTAATTAGGATCAAATTGTTATAGGGCTGCACCATTAAGAAAATTTTAGCCTTAAAACGTTGCAGAAAAATAAACAATGGATCAAAGTTACATATTTATCGCTATACAAAGAAAAATAATAGTATTTTTTTTAAAAAAAGATGTGAAACTCATGATTTTTAAATTTCTATATGTAAAATGAGTGACATAATTAATATGGAAGGAAAGAAATGTCAAAATTTACATTTCTTTGAAAAAAAGTATACTCAACAAACCTACGTACACATCTTATTAAATCTAAAGTCTCATCTCATGTTTTACATGTAACAATTGTAAAATCTTTAAATACACTGCTGGCCACCGTAAATGCAACACCCTGAAGGAAGCTTGCCAATAACATGAAATTTTCTACATGCATTAGCAGAGGTGAGACATGCAAATGATTATGAATTTCAGCACAAACGCACATCACGTGCCCCACAGGCGCACGTGATGTGCGAACAATCCAATATTTAGAAAGTATGTACTTTAATTTGTAACCGCGCTATTTAAGACTCAGAGATTAAGTTCATTTTTTTGTATTCTTTTATTTTAAGGATCAATTATGCCTCGTAGAAAACAGTGATTATTTTTCCATCAAGCATCCGAGTACGGCACAGGAAGAGGATAGTTGCCTATCGAGATTGTGGATAACCTTTCAGGGAAATCTGTGGTGGTGTTTGACGAAACCAAACAACTGTAAAGCGGATATGTGATCGTTGGGTACGACGGGCCGACGTGTTTGATCGCATCCACCTCAGTGCACCACTTCAAGTGATGAAAGGCAAATTGTGCGCATAGCAATGACGGATCGTTCAGATACATTCAATGTTTAACGTCATATGCGCGTACAATTCGACGCCGTTAACAGCAGAGTGGTCTGTCCGCAATACGTCTATTACTTCGTCTACTCTTGACGTAGAACCACAGACGTCTCCGCAGCCGAAGATGCGATGAAATAATTTTGGTTGGATGGGTTTTATGATCGCAATGAAAGAAAGATATGGACTGCCGAAGGGAATGAAATTGTCATTATTATGAGTCACGCTTCTGTCTGCACCACCACGCTGGTCCTGCACCGTTTATTATGGTAGACGGTGGTATTAGATATCTGTCTCACACTTTATAGAATGCATTGTCGGTAGTTTAAACAGCCAGCGCTACATCTCCGAGATGTTGGAGCTAGTTGTGTTTATTTACCGACAGGGCTTTCACACAGCCATTTCCCTTGGATAATACAGCCATACCGGCATATATTGTCCAAGGGTTCTTTGTCAATTACCATAATGAACTGCTGGCTCATCCGGATCTTCCGTAGATATAAAACACGTAGTCCATGGTTGATCAACGATTGACCCAGATTATATCCCCAGTTGCGACACTAGACCAACTTTGACAACGTGTGAAAGCTGCTTGGTCTGCGCATCCCAAGAACACATCCAAGCTTTTTAAATCAATGCCGAGGCGTGTGGCAGCGTTGATCTCCAACAATAACGACTACTTTGTCTACTGATTTTGGCAGAAGCCACACTTCCCAGAAGTCTATAAATTTAATCATTTAATACTTGGTCTACATGTTAACTACAAAATAAATTTTGTTGTGATATCTCTTGTCTTTCTTGGAATTGCAATTTGGTACAGCAGTGTATCGCTGTTGGAAATCCTTTTTAAAGTTGATCAAAGTAAAAGTCTAATATCATTGCCTAACACTGAAACGTGTTTTTCTGCTTAAGATTGATTGTACGAAAATTATGTGGCAGGTGAAAAATGGAAATATGTAGTTACCAGTGATGAATCTTGGATATATTTGCTCTGATTGTAATAAAATAGAAAGATCGATTTACTACCGGAAAAAAGAAGGGAAAAAATAGAAAACAAGGAAAGCTTTTTTTTAAATTTTTATGGTTATTACTAGATTTTTTTATAACAGAAAATTTAAAATAATAAAAGCAGTAAAAAATTCTAAAATTTATTCGGATTACTATCAGAATAAATAGGTATTAAAACGTTTGAGTGCGGAAAAGTTTTTCTTATATATATGCTAAAAGTGCTGAATGAAATGCGTAGTATTTTTTTTTTTTGGAGAATAGAAATCGTTGTAATTAACACTAATTATTGAATAAATATAAAATGAATAAAAACTGCGATTGATATGAATTCAACTGCTCTCAATAGATGCGAAAATTATACTAACCAACAGCAGCGTCTCCGCATCTTCTGTACAAAACAAGATCGCGCTTCTCCGCATTTTTGGCGCATAACAAGTGAAGCACGATAGCGCTTCGCCGCACTCAAACGGTTAACACCTGTAAAATGTGTAGTAACACCTGCACTGAATGGAATAACAGAATGTTTTAAACCCCTGTTTTCAAAGAAGATACTCGTTCCTTTATCCAAATAATCTTCACTGTGTTTGGTTCTGCTAAGATTGGCTCTAAAAGCGATACCTCTAAATAAAATTTTTTAAAGAAAATGAATTCGGAATTGGAGTTATTAATTTCAACGAGAGTGTGAAACATCACAGGACTTGGACATTTCATCCAAGTCCCGTGATGTTTCACCTTTCATATGGATTACTGTGCATTTAGACTTTTAAAACAAACTCTTTATAAGAGGCATAAAAACATTGCTGATGTACTTTTGAAGATTGTGAAGGAGAAGTGGATTTTTATCTAAGAAATTAAGATGTAATATGACAATACAGAGAAAGGGCTATCAGATTGAACATATTAGAAAATACAATACTTATACATATTTAATTGTATATCTTTGCAAATTCGTTACAAAAATGCGTGAACAACCTGGTATGGTGGTTTTTATGCATGCAAGAGTTAAACTGGATCTGAGGCTCTAAGGTCTCTATTCACGATAAAAGTTGGAATCAGACCCATGAACTGTTGAAAATAAGGTCAGAGACGTAGCGGTTCAGCTACCAGCTTGATACACGAAAATAACAACTTAAGGACTAAATTGACTATCATTAATGTTGGCCAGTTTCCGAACAATTTCGGTAAAGTAATATGTATAAGTTTACTAGAAACTAACTTTAATTTAAAATAAATGACAAATATTTTTAAATTACTTGGAGTGGTCAGCGTGCCTGACTGCGGATAAGGAGGTCTTGGGTTCGAATCTCAGTTCGGACATTTATTTACTTTCTTGCTCTCTTGTCTTTGTCCTTTCCTTGTATGAATGGTTGTCTGCCCTATAAATAGGTGCCTTTAATATGCGTGTACTGAAGAAGTCGGACTCCACACCGAATTGCGGCCCAGTTGGGAAAATGAAGCAGGGCACCCCTTATTGCCAGCCTGGCTGACACTCGACAAAAAATTACTTGGAGTATGGTAAATATTACAGCGGAGAAATAAAATATTTCGACATAGGATGTAATTAGCTGAATAAAAGTGGTTCATTAAAATAGGTTTAGGGAGCTTTGTTTGTCGATTAACAGTCACTTTTTCACACAAGGTTAGGATCAACTGTTTAAAGGGGATTCCGAATCACTAAAAACACATACGCCTGAATGGGAATCGAATCCACGTGCTGTTAAACCGCAGATCAGAGAGCTAACCATTCAACTGCCAACTCTGGACCAATGAAGCTGACATATTTTAATATAAACCTGTAGGATTGTTCACTTTTTGAGATTTAAAGGCAGTCGCAATATTTTTTTCATTACGAAAGAAAAGTAAAATTTAACGGACTAAGAAAAACTGAAAATACGATGGACTAACTTACTGATACAATTAAGTGGAAGTGGGGATAAAGTGGAGATAAAGATACCCGAATTCGAGCCTAATAGATGAAGCAGAAATTTAAAAAAAGATACGCGTTCAAGATATAAAAAGTTATACAACTCGAATTTTGGTAGAATACATCAATCTAGTCGAAAGTGCAATTTCATTCTTCAATAATTGATTTCCATACTAAGGCATTTGTTTTAACAACTGACTTTTTGAAGAATGGTTAAAGATCTCTTATTGAATCAATGCAAAACGAGTTTCTTTTAGTATAATTTAGATTTTTTTTTTTAATTCTTGTATACTTTTACATATCAGAAATACATTTTCTTAGTAAAAAGTAATAGAATGCGTTCGTGGTTACCAAAAATTAAAGAAAAATCACAAAAATAGTCATAGCTGTTCCAAAAATATATCAATCTCAATACAATTTGAATATCTTGGTAAGTAAGAAGAGCTAAACAATATGACATTATGCAAAATAGTGGTGCTGTTGTCAGAATAACTCATTCGCAAAGAGCATAAAAATTTATATCTCAGAACAAGGTGGATATTGTCGCTGCGTATCTGAAATTAGAAATCTGGTATAAGGAAATTGTAACAATGGCTTCCAGGCATCATTTGACCGAAATATTTTGATGACAAGCCATTGGGAGACTAAAGGCAGGACAAAGCCAGACAATGATGGATTGAGTCCGTATACGATTCATAGAATTTAGGCAACAACTTCTAAACGCCTGGCTCGGCATCCAGGTGGTTCAGCCAATGACGGCCACGTGATATCACAAATGCCGATGATAGATATGTCATGCGCATGAAAGTAAAACTTAACTCCGAAGTACTGTAACTCCAGCGGAACTCGGATACTCAATCGATAGAAGGTTGGTATCCAGATCAACTATGCGTCGAAGGGTTCACAAACGTGGTCATTTGCGATCCTCTCAAGTCACGCCATAGGCATCAACATGTCCACTGGATCAATGGAGAAGTCTACTCTTTACCGGTGAATCCACATTTAGTCTCGAAAGTAGGTGCATTTTCATTTGGAGAGAACGTGGAACTAGTTTTCATCCTTCAAACATCCGTGAAAGAGATGCATACGAATCAGGCAGTGTGTGTTTCGGGTGGTATCTCTTTGGGTTGACGCAAAGATCTCCATGTTTATATAGGTGTAAGCATAAACATTTCTACCGAAAGAGATGACATCCAGGATGCTTATGTAAGCCCTTAGGCTGGGCAATAAGTGATTTTTTCGTGCTACAAGATGATACAGCGAGACCATACAAGGCTAGCATTGTGGATGCTTATGAGCAAAAAATAATTACGCGCATGCTGTGGGCAGCTTGATCACAGGACTTTCACCCAATCGAGCATCTTTGGGACGCTCTTGGACGATGTATAGCTGTACTCAATCCCCCTCTTAGAATCCTAGACCCGCTTTCAACTTTCGGAAGAGCAATAACTCGTACTTCCTACACAATTAATAGAACGCAAAATTGAGAGCACCACACATCGCTGCATCAGTTGAATTGCTTTTTGGGTGGATCATACCCCATATTAAAAGTACTTTCCCTATACCAAACTTACAGTTCCCCTATGCTCATTGTATACATATGCTAATTTTTAAAACACCATAAATGCCTGGTGATTTCTTTTAATCTATTTTCCTTTATGTTGTAAAATAAGTTTCATTAAATTTCACGAATAACTTTTTGTATTATAGTCATTTATGTGATTTTTCTTTAATTTATGATAATCAGTGTAGTTGGCTCACACAGCCAAATTATAAAACCATATTCTTAGAAATGGAAAATATCGAGTTCGATTCCAGTCATTACTAAAGAATGGAAAATTGATATGACGTTTCAGTTTTCTTTAACTTGTTTTCCCAGCCTTTATTGAACAGTATGCATAAGTAGGATATCCTTGCATTCCTCCATTGAAATAATACCTCTGGGGGTGACAGGCATTGAGGGTTTTCTACTGCTTCTAAAGACGAAGTCTTTCATCTAACTGATAGAAACACGCTATTGGCTAGGAACAGGGAAGTATACTGGAGCAACAGTATTTTTGTAAACTGTGGTGATTTGGTTGGTTAAGGGGTCATTCTCATTATCCAAAGGTAGTGAACTCGAAACCCGGTTCAACCAAATTTCCATCATGTTTACTAAAGTTGACAAAAGAACGTTAAATAAGTCGTAATCGCAATGTTCTTTGAGAGGGGTCAAGAATAGGAGATTTTCTGCGTCGTCCCCCAACAGCATCTTGAAGAGCCCAATTCAGAACAAGGTATAGGAAGTATGCAGGCAGTTGAGCCTTGTTCGTTTGTAGCTCAACATTATCTTTCTTCACACGAGAACTTATTAGACGGGAACAAAGTGCATCACTACAAACTACTAAACCCGCAGCAGGATTCGAACCTACGAGCTGTTGAACAGAAAGCCAGGGCACTAACTAGTCTGTAAGCTCGTCTCATATGTTGGGATGAGTGAATGGGAATTCTTATTTCACTTACACGAGATGCGTGAATACGGCCCACTTTGGAAGAAAATGTCCCGGAAATATTTCCACTACGCATGGACAAATGTCAACGGATAGTTTTATAGCCGAAAATTCTATGACGTCATAATAAATATGGCACTTTACCTAAGGATACATACAACCATTCTGAGTCCTTCATATATTTCAATAGTAATCACCTATTTAATTTCTTTTTACCAAAGTGGTTATATCAATCTCAATAAATATGAGTCTATATTACTAAATAAACAAGTTAGTGTTCCCTTTTTTAACCATAAAGTGGTTGTTTCGTTCGTTACAGTTAAGATCATGTGTACGTCACTTTATTTTACGTGTAATGGGTCGGTGAGTTAAGCAAATAATCGTTTTCACCAATAATAATGAATATACAGTTTTGAACACCCATCAAAAATAAGTCAATGTGTCAGTGGGATTAGCTTTTCAGTGAGCAGTTGGAAAGAAAATGTTGGCCAATATCGTAGTGGGATAAGTAATTTTATATATTATTGGAGATTTGACTCTCTTGATACCGCTATTAAAAATAAATACTTATTCATCATTAAGTAAAGATAGATTTATTTCATGTAGCATGTAAAGCACATTAAATATTAATATTTGATTGTTTATGCAAGCAATCAATAAATCATAACATCCACTTTATGGTTAGTTTAAATCGGCATCGGCAAGGAAGTGTTTTTTTTCCCCACACAAAGAATAATTATGTATATTCTTCCATTTTTTCAAATTGCAAACCAGATTTGTAAAAAAAAAATAACCAGTTATTTACAAAAACCATACATTTCTTAGGTGCTCCAAAAAATACTTAAATTCCAAGTTTCACTGTCAGTAAAACAGCACCTTTTCTCAGAATAATTTTAGTTTACGAAACTATTGTAATAAAATTTGATTTAATAGTCACTAATGCACTGTTTAATAAAAATGAATTTTTTCGAAAATCAAAATAAAATACTGCGTGTACAAAAAATTGTATTAATGAATTTTATATTTAATCAGAATGTATTAAATGACTTTAATACAAAATATTTAAAATATAGTTTCATTAATATTTCTAGAAAGTTTAGATTTTTTTTATATTAAATCTAAAATTTTGCGAAAGAAACAAAAAGGAATTCTCACCTCATTTGCGACTTCCTTTCATCTATTTTCGTAACCGCTTGTAGCAAATCCGAAGAAATTTCGTACGCCAAGGCATGAAAGGTAAAAGAGGAAAGTTAATACAATTATTTTTCCATTTATAAATATACTATTGCGTTATAATTTTAAACATAAATACTTAACTAAGCAATAAATATATAGCAGAGAATTTCAAATTAAAATAATAAGCAATGCATTTAATAGGAAATAATCTATTTACTGAATTAGTCATCTGAATTTGTGAGCTTATTTTATTTATTGTGTAGTAATTATTTAAATAGACTTTAACATTATTTGGTTGGTCGGTTGGATTTTATGGTGCAAGGTCCAAAATGGACAAGCTGCGTGAAAAATAAATTTTATGAATTTTATTTTCATTTTCATTTATTATTATACTATTTTAGATTTTTATGGATATATAAACGTTTATTTTTGTATTTTAATATTTTAATGTTGAGCTTGGGTTTCAAGCAAGGTTTTCTTTAAATTTAAAGTCACAAAATTTAAATGAAATTAAGAAAACCAATTGTCTTTAAAACGGTAAAAAGGTTTCTGTGGGGTGGCTCCCCCACTAAATCATACAGAGTTAAAATGTCTGTGAAAAAACATAAAATGGTAAACGTTAAAATTAGGGCATGAAATTAAAATATGAATACAGTAAATGCTTCATCACACGTTTCACACCAGGGATTCAAATTCACTTAGAAATAAATGTCTGTGTGTCTGATACGAAGGCGAGTTAAATGAGTATCGGCATGTCGTAACGGTGAAATTGGTAATGTGGTGAGATGGAAAAATGGTGTGCAAGTTCGCGACTTGCATGCTCCTGGTAAAGAGAATGTATGAAAGGTTTTACACCATTGTTCCCGTCAGAGAGCGAAACAAATGGTGAAATTTGACCCGATGCGGTCTTTGCAGTGGCGTCCTTAACATTATCTGGATTAAACACACATTTTTTCCTGCCAAAAAGGATTCAAATTCCCATTAGAATAAAAAAAATTTTACTTCTTAACACAAAAACAGTTGAACTTAAAATGTATACATATAAGGGGATAATAAGTATTTGAAGAAATGCACAACAAAAATATTTACAGCAATTTCAAATTAAATTTTGAACAAGTATAAAACCAGTAACAGAGGGCATAAAACACATGACCTAAAACACCGCTTTAAAATTATCCCACGACACTTAGAAAAGTATTTCACAGTATCAGGGTGTGAATTTAAAAAAAAATATTTGATTCTGAAGTCATTTATTGCTTACAAGGGCTATAATTAGAACATGTCTCACAGTTTAAAATGAATTCAAAACCCCACTAAAAACATCTTCCCCAGAGATGAGAACCGAACACACAAACTCTTGATCCAATAAGCCTTCAGCTGCCAGATTGATTTTTTTTCCAAATTAGCTAAACAGAAAATCTTATGAAATATTATAAACAAATGTATTTATGTACATCCATTGAATTCTGATTTTTTTGTAACTTTTTAATAAGTACGATTATTATAAATTTAGTACTTTTAAATTATTCAGTTGTAATTTTAGAAAACTAAATATCTTATAAAATATATATTACAAGTAAGTTTTAAATTAATAATTTAAGAAACCACTTTATAGAAAACTTTAAATCAAGGCATACTTTTAAACATAACAATTAAAAATAGTTTTGACGGATTCCGAAAAATTTACAAGAAAAATGTAAAAAAATTAGGTGAAAAAGACTATTACAAACTAAAGATCCTGAGGTTTGCATAAAAAAATACATAAATACATACTTTGTTCACATTTTTTCAGTTTTAATATGAAAATTGGAGGTTGTCATAATTGTAGAATATTTGTAGAGGTATTTATTCAGAGAATTTTGTCAAAATCACCAGTCATAAAAAATTAAAAAAATTTTTGACGTTTGAAACAAAAATCGTAAAATAATATTAAGACGGAAATATCTTGAAATTTATGTCGAAAGAT
>JAPDSC010078788.1:0-18301 GCA_026290005.1 Latrodectus geometricus | reverse complement strand
TATAAAGATATATTACAAAAAATAAGGAACAGAATTAGCAATGTTAAAGAATCTTGAAAAAAATGGAAGAAAAGAAAAACATTATTTATAAATTTGAAAAATATTTTATATGTAGACACTTATTTAATAAAAAAGATTATAATAGAGATAAACAATGGAAATAATTTTTTTCAAAAATTATTTAAGCAATTAAAGAGCAAACATTAAAAAAACTTTTAAACGTACAACCAAATATATTATTTTTTGTTGTTTAATATTCATAGATTGCTTTGACAATTCACCATTTTTTTCGAATAATAATATTATTTTCTTTAAAGAAATTATAATAATTATTAAAAAGGTTTTTAGTATTTAACATTTGCCTATTTTTTCTATTTACATTTTCTAAATACTAAAAAAAAAAAAAACAATGAATACTGTCTGACATATCTTGATAATTAACAAATCAATGAAGACATAAATCTTTACCAAATATTTGCTTTATAAATATTGCCTATTTACAGATCGAAATATTCAGTAGACGATTTCCTTTTCCTGTTCCGCATTTTATTTTTAAAACAAATAACATAAATTTGAAAAATAATATCAATGAAATATTCTTAAAAAGAAGGTCTTCAACTACATTTTTTCTAAAAATCTTATACTTTATTAATGCAAACCATGAAGTTTAATTTTAAAACTAAACACAGAAACACGTGTGTAAAAATAAAGTGCCAAATACGAGAATCGATAAAAATTTTCGTGCAAAATAACTATTTAGGTTTTGATGAATCTATTCAGATCGATTACGAAACGCGTGTTTGAAGTGAAAGACCATTACTTATTATTAAAGCTTTCATTTCTAAACTAATAATTGTAATCGAATTTAAAGTTTCAGTTTATTTATTATATTTTGTTGCATTAAACATGGCAAAGAATTTTCTATTAATATTCTTCAAAATTTTCTTTTTCAAAATATCTATTTTGCTATAATTTCTTTTTATTTAACATTCGTAAATATGATGAATGTGGACATTTTAGTACATATAAATAAATGGAGGTTTGAAATGTTAATAGTTTATAGATTAAGGAAATCATAAACAAATCTTTTATGCTCAAAATGAAATAGATTGGAGCTATATTCTTAAAAGTAATTTTTAAGAATGTGAAGTTATATGAAGATTTCGCACAGAAAGATTATAACACAGAGGAAACTTGAATTTCTTTTTTCAATTTATCGAATATCATTATAAGATTTTGTTACAATATTTTGTAGCATTTTTTTTTCGTCGAGTACCTCCCTGTATGGGATGCGCTGCTCCACTTTTCCAACTGAACCGCAATTGGGTATGGATTCCAATTTCCTCGGTACACATATGCCCTAGGCACACAAGGTAAGCAAGCATTCATAAAAGTAAAGGACAAAAACAGGAGAGAGAGAAAGTACATCAATGTCCGAACAGGGATTCGAACCTAGGACCTCCCTATCAGGCACGCTGACCGCATTTTGCGACAAAATATATATATGAATTTAATGCGGGATTGAGCTAGGTAAAATACTTTGAAGTAAAAGTTTTGTAATAAATCTAAGATTTGCTTTTATAAATTAAAAAGCCATCTAAGGAAATTTTAAAATAGGTGTAAAATAAATTCTTTGAAGAATGATTATCACAATCACTGTAGGATTTAATTTCATTTTTGTTTTAAAGGTATTTCGAAATAACTTCTTTCATGTTTGAAATTAAGTTTTTCATTTAAACCGGTTTCACATACATTAAAAATCTTTTACTAAGTTTTTTACAAATATATGTAAGTGATTGATTTATACTTCTTAGAAGTATTGTAGAGTTTTCTAAAATAAAGTCAACTACTATAAATTATTTTTTGTTGTCGAGAACTACGATAGTGCTTTGCATTTCTTATGACATTTTAAAGTCCCTTTTTTTCTAAAGTAATAGAATTTTTTAAATTTTTTTAAAATTTTCCATAAAAAAAGTATGAACAAGAAGAAAAATAGCGTATAAAAATATATCCAATCTCTAAAACATTTAAAATGAGAATATCGTTGAAACTAGTACTTAAAATTATGAAATTATAGTAAATCCTATAAAATATTTACTAAAAAATATTTTTTTTATTTAATATTAAAATAACAGATATATTTAGTATAACATTAAATTTAAAAGTATAACTTTGCCGAGTACTTATATAATATGATTTACTATTGCTTTTGATTCTTATAATTTAAAGTCTATCAAAAATTACTTGTTTAAGTATATTTTTCAGTATTAAATGCTGGGGGGGGGGGTAAATTCAATAATAAATTCTGTATAAAACGAGATATTTTAAATATTTGTCTCTTTTTATAGATTTTAATCTTGGATTTACACATTTTACTATGAAAAATAGTTTAAAATAATTTATTATTGATATTTATGGATAAGAAATTTCTCACAAAAGCGAAAGCAAGATGTTGCCTCTATAAACTAATTTTGCTTGAAAAAAAATTTTAAAAGCGTTTTCCTATTTAAAAATTGCAAAATTTTTTATAATTCAATTAAATTTTCATGCGTTAAAACTAATTTAGTAAGTGAGTAATTTATCTAGGAAGTTTAATTCAGTAAGTGACTTCATGTATTCACATTGGAATTATAGTAAAATTATAATATAATATAAACTCATATTTTTGAAAATTGTAACAATATAAAGAAAACGTTATAATTGAGTGAAATTTAATGCACATACGGCAATGGTAAAAATACATGATTCAACTTACAAAGCAAACAAATAATAACAAGAGATAATCAGTATTTTGTATAGTCACCTTACGCTACAATAAATGCTGCTAAACGTCGTGGCAGGGAGTCAACCAAATTTTGATTCTCTGCCTGAGGAATATCATTCCATCTTGTTTGTATGCGTACCCAAAGTTCCGAGGATCCGAGCGAGATGTCGACCAAAGAAATCCCATACATGTTCAATGGGAGATATATCGAGAGAATACGCAGGCCAAGGATGAAGCTGTACCTACCGCGATGCAAGGAAGGATTGAACAGTCCTAGAAATATGAAGGTGGACACTGTCCTGTGCCTGGTAAGCCATGAAGGAAGGGAACAGCTTGGGGCTGCAGAACTTCACCGATGAACCGGTTCAGATTACCCACAATTCATAGCAATTAAGGTCGCCCGTGATATGCTATGTCACTTAAGACCACAAATCCGGGTGTTCGTCCACTGTGACGTTCGATAATGCTCTCCGGAAGGTATGATTCACTGGCATATCGTTTGACACGAATCCGACCATCATAGTACTACATATTAAAGCGGGGTTCGTCAGAAAATACGACATGCTGCCAATCAGCACGCCAATCCCTGTGCTGATAGGCTCATTGTAGCCACAGCCGGAGATGGTTTAGAGTGAAGGGGATCCTGTATGAAGGAGTTTATGCACGCATCCCACGAACTGATGAAGTACTCAGTGAAACACCAGTAACTATTGACAACTGTGTTGCTTATGTATAGAGGAAGCTGTACGGTCCGACAGCGTTATGCGGATTAGGTGTCTATCATCGCGAACTGACGTCACATTTCGGGGTCCACACCCGGATTTCCAAGTTGTCCAACACTTGTAAATTGCTTCCAAAAACGCATCATTATGCTGCTGTTACGCTGCCCACGAGCGGTTACTGCACAATAAGACAACCCAACTTCATAAAGGCTGGCGATTCTCTCCCCCCCCCCCTGTTCCAATTTCGTAAGTTGTTGAAATCTCACTCTCTTTCTTCGAAAAGGCATTAGTAACGAATGATGTAATATTTACCACTAGCAGATAACCACCGATAACCAAACACACCTCGCTACAGGTTTCTATTTATAGGCATCCATCCGCAACTCAAAGCATACGCTGCTCAGCATGCGCATGCGCTGTGGCTCTGAAATTCTAATTATTTGCACATATCATGCCCTACTTTGCATTTCCTGAAAATTTCAGCTCACTAGCGTAAGTCCTTCATGGTGTTGCAATTTCCAAAGAAGGAGTTTATAATTAGAATTAAGTATAATATAGAATTATTATTAATTTTATTATTCTATAGAATAATATTTTAATACTATTCATTTACTACACGAAATTTAAATAAAAATAAATGAAATTAAAACAATGTTTTGCTTTCCGATTTTGTAAATTGAACACTTTGTATCCAGAAAAGTAAGATAAAGATAACTATTGTTCTTTATAGAATCACAACTGAAATATTCTTAAGTGGGAGTGAATAAAATAATTTTAATTTTAAGATTGTTAATAAATACTGATATCACTCAAAGACCATTTATTGATTAATTTTTTATAAAAAATAAATATTTTAAAGAGATGGTATAAAATATTCGCGTATAAATAATTTATTTTCAACTTTCAAGCAAATATATAATATTTTTCCAATCACTATACCTAACTGAACACATTTACAACTTGAATGAAAATGAAATATTATGCTTCTAAAAAGAAAAAAAAATTAATAATAGAAAAAATCACAGAAAACATAAAATTTATTTCTAAAATATATGCTGCATATAAAGTATATTAATCATTTAGCTATGAATTTATTTCCATATTCCTCATATTTTTAATGAATTACACATCGACAGATCACACATAAGAATTAATCTTAAATTTCGATTTAAAAATATAAATCCTTACATTTTAATAATTGAAATCAATGGTTTAATTAAAGTTATGAATTCGATCAATCTATTTTTTTATATGAAAATTGATTTTCTTCGATTGAATTAAATTATTTAACAATTTTAATTAATCCTTAAAAATATTTAATTGATTGTGTAAAACATTTTTTAATAAAATTATTTATCATAATACTTAAATTAAAAAAAAAATATATGAGCTAACTCGAAGAATGTGTTTCAAGCATTTATTATGAAATCTTATATACACTGACTTTGTAATTTCAAAATTGAAAAGCTAGGATGGTTTTTAATACTGTGTAGAAAAAAAATTATCACCGGATTTCTTTCGATTTTCGAAGACATGATTGTGAGTTATATGTACTACGTGTCTGGAGACATGTTTTAAAGACTGTCATTTACAGATTTTGATAAGATCTCATAAACTTCAAAACCGTTACCATTAAGGCATCAAAGAAACTGAAGGAAATCAGCCATCAAAGAAAAACTCAGGTAGGTTTTTTGAAACTGTCTGACATTCAAAGAAATGGTAAAATATACAGAACCTTTGACAACTTAAAGTCAAAAATATTTTCCAATTTTTCATTCAAAAGTTTAATGTAAGTTTATACCTTTGATGGTAGCATTTATTTCCGTACATGAATAAATTCATCATATTTAGCACAAAGGCACAAAAAGTTGCCATTTTTACGAAAAAAATGAAAATGAAAAGATTCTTAAAATTAAATTAACAGGAATTTTCAAATTAATTTTTAAAAAAAAATAAGTCAAGCAGTAGAATCCATTTCTAAAATATTTATATTGATTCCTATTCGTTTTTATATAAATATATATACATATATAATTAATGATAACAATGTATTCATTAAATATATATTTTTAGAGATTCCCACATAAAATTAGAAAGGTTATTTTGTGAATTTTTTAAAGATATCAAAGAAATGAAGTATTTCATAAGAAAATATCACGAACAACGTTTATATATTTGAGTAGCATTATAAAAAATTTTGGTTCCCAGCTGAAGTAGTACTTACAAACATAAAAGTTTTTTTTTTCTAATGGTGGGGCAATGGGTGACTGGACCCATCACACACAACAAGGAAGGGAACTGCTACTCATTTTATCGTTACCCGCTGAGCACCTGTTAACCAAGTCACGGAGGTACGAGAAGCATTACCCACCTCACACTACCACAAACCCGTTTGTTGGGCAAGCCACATTTATCCATAATCTCAAAAGAAGAAAGGACAGACAGAGAGAGAGAAAGGAAACGCGTTCATGTCCAACCCAGGATTCGTACCCGGGAGCAACAGACCAGGAGTCAGGAACGCTAACCACTCAGCCATTGGCCAGCAAAATAAAAGTAGAATAATATATATATTAGGTTGGGGAAAAAGTTATCCATTATTTTTTCGGTAGACGTCTGTAGTGATCGCTATCTCGTGAGGTATCTATCAAACAATTTCAGATTTATGCTCGTTGGAAAGGTGGCATTGGACACTAAAATATCCTCTTGCGGTTTTTTGTTTGATTGATTCAGTTACGAGTACAAGGTTCTAAAAATGGAAGACAACAAACAGAAAATTCGATACATTCTAGTTTTTCTTTTATAATGGTGAAAATGCTAACCAGGTGGCTAAAATTGTGCAAGGTGTTTATCGTCCTATATATGACTGTAACAACCAGTTACGCACAATTTTGGTTTCGTCGATTCCGTTTGGGTGTTTGGATGCTAAAGATGCACCTCGCATGGATACAACATTGTCGAGAATGTCTATAAAATATCAAAAATAATCAAACTCTACAGCATGTCAGCAGTCGTAGCTTCGCCCAAGACCTAAAATTCTACATGAAAACTGTTTTAAACCTTTTTACAAAGCGAATCTGAAAGAAGTTACAAAAAGTTCACGTAAAAATAATGGATTTCTTTTTCCCCAACCAAGAGTAATATTAGTGTAAAAGAAATGCATTGTTTGCTTCTTTTATTCTTATATTGAATATTGTGCTTAATACAAATTTTGCTTAGCTTAGTAAATGTTTTTAAATTTATTAAACAAATTAAAATAATCACTGCTGCAAAAATATTTCAATATTATTTTAAAACTATTTCTCGTATTAAAATTTTGGTTCCTAAAAAAATTATTGCAAATTTATGAGCCTTGCTTGATATAATAATATTAGAATTAAAATTTTATCTATCATAAAAAAACCTTAAACATTTTGCGTAATTTATTCAAAAATCTCTCAAATATAAGCATATTCTTAAACTATGCATATACTTTTTCATATTTTACCTCAAATAGAAGCGTTTATTTCAACTGATTTAAAGTTTTTATCAAAATTATGTCAACTTCATCAGTGAAACACAAGTCTATTTTCTTATCTAAATACGAGCAAAACATTTAAGCGTAAGTAAAGACAAATTTCAGTAAATGTACGATGAATCTAAATATTTAATTCTAACTTATTCTAAAATTCTGTGGTTCAGTATTTTTTAAATTATGGTTCAGTTTTCTTTAATTAAATTAATACGAGCCCAGATTGATTTTGAAAATATTTATAATATAACTTAATATAATTATACATTGAAAGAATTATACAATTACAAAGTAGAAAGTCACAGAGGTGCTTCGAATTCGAAGTATTTCCACTAACTCCACAAAATATAAAAACAAAATTCTTTTTTACTTCTTTTTAGTCTCGCGCATGCGCAAACGTAGTAAAGTTCAAGGCAGGGAAGAAGGGAAATGTGAATAGAGTTTCATACCACAACCGTGAACTTGTTTTTGAAGAACTTCCGAATAGACAAAAGTAACTAAATAATTATTTAACAAAAAAAAAAAAATTCTTTGAATAAATTACTGCCAAAGAAAACTAAGAAGAAATTTAAGATCTTAGATATAACATTAATTTAAGATCTTAGGTTTAATAAAATAATATTGTAGAAGTACATAATGGTAAGAATTGCATAAAATATGTTTAAAGAAAAAAAAATTTTTTTTACGTATTTTTGTATGGTATTGTCTTCATTATTTAATAAAATAAAATCAGTAACATAATATTGCATTTTTAAAAGCTACCATTATGAGCTTTGACACCGTCAATTCTATCCAGTGGTCAGTATGCCTCACTGCATAGGGGGAGGTCTTGGGTTCAAATCCTGGTTTGGACATGGATGTACTTTCTCCTTTCTTTGACTTTTCCTTTTATAAATGGGTTGTGAATGGTTGCCTGTAAATAGGTACCTATGTCATTTGTGTACTGAGGAAGTCGGACTCCACACCAAATTAGTTCAGTTTGAAAAGTGGAGCAGCGCACCCCATGCTGCCAGCCTAGCTGGCACAAGATAACAACATGAGTATTGATACGAGCTATAAAACTAATCTTTTATAATTCTATGAAAATTTTGCTGGTTTATTTATTTATTTTTTACTACCCCATGCCCACTGAAAAGGATTATGAAAATGTTAATATAATTTGAAATATTCTAATATATAAGTAATTATAGCATACTGAGTCTCAAAGTCTTATACTTAATTTTGTGATGAAGTAATTTCCAATTTGTTATTTTTATTTTTGTTTCAAAAAATGAGAACTTGTAAAATTAGTAATATTTGCATAGTTCGTACCATACATAACCTAAGAAATGAATATAGGACTTTCTTTTTTTAAATTCCTAAGTACGCATATGGATATAAATAATGCATACGCAACTTAATCATCTTCAAGTTAGATGAGTTTTTTTTTTTTAAATAATTATTTAAATAAAGTGTAAATATACCTTTCGTCTTCTGTTTACTAATGTATTTTGTAACTTTTAATTTAATATTAATGTATGGAAATTAATATTTTCAACCACAAAATGTTCAATATATTTTAAATTTATTTTATCTGCAAAAAAAAAAATTAAATTTTAATCACTTTTTGAGAATATAATTGCTTATTATAGATCATAAAGTTGCATAATTTTGAACTTTAAAAAAAAGTTAGAAAAATCCTGAATGAGTAAATGTTAAAAATTAGGGTAATTTATACGTTTCTGAGTCATCTTGGCTATATATATATATATATATAACATAAATTTCTGTTTGTATAAATATTTTAGTAGAGTATATGGCCCTTTTGTTTTTGATTGATGGAATATTTATTTTTAAAATATTCTAGAAGTAATTGTAAATAGAGTTTTTAGAGTTCTTTAATCCGTTTTTTTTTTAAATAAAATATAATAATGATAGAAATTTTTAGTGTAAAAAGTCAAGAATATTAGTCGAAATTATTCATTTTCTATTTACTACTACTTGCAAAGAAAATTAAAGAGCTATTATATTGAAATTCGAATATGCAAGAATTTATCAAAAATACAATCTATTCCAAGTATCGACGGCTCCAAACTTGAGTTTTCGCTTATAGCCTTTTGGGGTTGTTGGAGCGCTTGGCGAAAGGAAGAAACGCCAACATTCAAAGCACTGGCGCCAACAACGTTTATCAATCTATATTATTTGTGATCATAGTAAGATACCATTAAATTTTTTTCCATAATTTTTTTTATTTCGTTTTCGTGTAAATATTAATAGATTCTCCCTTATAAGTTTCAAATGTGCTCAATATTTGGCATTAACTGTTTCAGTTTTCGTTATTTTCTCTACACTAGCACCGTACTAAATAATTCAATATAATACGATGTAAATTCTTATGAAAATGTAATAATTTGTCTACAATAAGGAAAAAATATTATGCTGGATTAATATCTGGTCTAAAAGTTATTAATAAAGAATATCTAATTTTTTAATTATTTTTCTTTAGATATCGTAAACTGATTAAAACGGAGAAATATGGCACACATAATGAATCTTTTGATTTCGTTTGAAAACTTTAATATTATGAAAATTACAAGAAAGTATAGTCTCAAAATATGTAGATGTATTATGGCATCATATCGTTAAATAAAAAACAGTAAATAAAAGTTTTTAGCAGTTACATTGAATGGAAAATCAGTTAATTAAATGTATGGTAAAACAAAATCTATTATGATATTCAAAGATTCAACAAATCTTTGCTTTCAATAAATCATAAATAAACAATACTTTATCTCAAATTTTACTTAACAATAAATTAAAATCTCTTACTTAGAATACTGAGTCACTTACAATATTATAACACATAAATAAAATTTGACAATAAGGATTTTATATTGATATGATTCACAATAGTGATTTAGTGTACTTTAAGTGACGAAATTTAATTTAGAAGGAAAGGTGTATTCAGAAAAGTTGTTTTAATCTGGCATTGTTAATGATGAATGGTTATGAAACATTGGGTCCCTGGTGTATCTCTTTTATAATTTCAACAATATTAATGATTCATAAGAATATTTAATTCCGAAACTTTATACAGCAATTGTAAACCTTTCCGAATTATTGCTTCTTCAATTAAGTGAATAGATTTATATTTATATAGATATTAGACATCTATATATTGTTTCTAGATAAGGGAATTCATTTAATTCATTTACCTTGTTCAGCATAATAGAATGTAGAGATGTGAGTTAAAACTGTGTCGAAAATTAATGTTTAAGCATTCAATTATTTATTATCCTGTAAGAATGCACAGAATGCAAAATAAATTAAAATGAAGTTATTATAAACTAAAGAACATTTTTGTCTATCTCCATCGATATGAAATTTCTCTTCTACTTTTTCTTCTGCTTCTTCAAGAAAAAAAAAACAATGTCTGACGTCATTTTGATTCCTCCGTAGCGCCATCTCATAATCGTTGAAATCATTACAAGAAGATAACAGTAAATTAACTAATCTTTTCAAGGCATTTTTTATGGATTGTTATTTTTTATTCAAATCGGTTGGACTTTATTTATTGGGAAGCACAAACAGTTGAGATAAATATAAAGTTTCTTGTCTTACCTTATATTGGCTCGATTCTAATATAATCCAACAGAACTTAATTATTTTTCATTATATCTATATAATTATGTTCGATTTGCAATTCGTCGGTTCGATTCCCATGTAGAGCATGGCTATTTGTAACGCTTCTGATTCCCTTTACACAGTCGATCCCAATAACACCCCACGTGGAAAAATTATTATAGAGTGTTAATTGAATCAAAAAAATAATAATAAATGTGACTAAATAAAGAAAGAATGAAATTCAAAAATTTATTTAAAATACTTTGGTCTAAAATATTTTTAAAAATTTTTATTTTAAAAAACTCTATTTCGCTATCTAGATATTTTGCTACGACATTTCAATAGATATTATAATAATAAAATCTCTCTAAGCTTTTTAATCCTTGTATAACCGACCGATGGCTGAGTGGTTAGCGTGTTTGACTCCTAGTCTGTTGGTTCCGGGTTCGAATCCCGACTCGGGCATAGACCTTTCCTTTCTTTCCCTGTCTTTCCTTGTCCTTTCTTCTTCTGGGATGATGAATGAATATGACCTGCACTATAAACGTATTTGTGATGGTGCAATATGGCATGTGTGTACTGAAGAAGCAGGACTCCACACCAAAATTACGGTTCAGTTGGAAAGATGGGACAGCAAATACTACATTGCTAGCCTTGCTGGCACAAGAAAACAACAACAACAATTATTGCATAAAGTTTGTTTTATAATAAATCTATATAAATCAATTTTTATTCAAAAGTATAAGAAAAGTAGGAAGAATTTAAAAAAATATTAAAAACAAAATTTATAAGTTTAGAGAAAGAAATACATTGATATTTTTTAAAAAAAATAATTTCATTTATGATTAGGTCAATCACACATTTTCCTAAAGTATTTAAAATTTATATTGTGTTCCTGATAATTCTTTAAAAAATGTGTCAGTCTATCAAAAGCTTTGAATAAAACTGTATACTTGGAAAGTTTGAAAGAAAAAACCGGTATTTTTTTACGTATAAAATAATTATTTTCCTTTAATTATACATTTTATAAGCGTAAATACTAACTGTCTTTTACAAAAATAATTGTTTTAATATTAAGTCCAATCATTGAATTTCAAGGAAACATGATAATTTTTTCTTTATTAAAATTATTTATGCAATGCAAATTTTCCAAGTATAAGATGCATTAAGTGAATAGAATAAATTTAAAGCTTTTAAATGTCAGGAATTTATTCTTAAAATACGGAATTTTTAAAACGTCAAACTCCGTATTTAGTTTTGAATAATTATTTTATCCTCTAAAATATATGAAGTGCAATTTTCGTTTATTCAATTATGCAAAACAATTGATTATACTTTAAAAGCATGCAGAATAAATTATATGATTCAAAAATATTTTTCGTTTTCATTACACTTATTTACTTTTCATTAAATTAAATATGATTATAAAACATTTATTAGCTAAGAATTAAATATGTTTACTCTAATACTTTTGACAAGCTTTTCTTATAAAAAATATAATAAGTAAACATTGGAAAGATTTTCTTATTAAGTTCTAGCACAATGAGATTTTTTCTAAGAGTTCATTAGTTAAATTCTTTTGTTAGATATCCAAGCATTTTGTAAGCACAATTGTATTTTATAATACTTTAAATAAATAATAAATTTAGAAGTTGAAAGTACTTCTGAGTATTAATAAAATAATTTAGGATTATAAGATACTTTGTTACCTAATTCTTCTATATAGTAATAAAATATATATTTAAATTTAAAATATACTAAATATAAAATATAATTGTATTGTAGTTATTTTGTAAAGTTATGGGTGGGACCTGGGTTCGAATCCTGGCTCGGGCATGGATGTACTTTTTCTCTTTCTCTTTCTTGTCTTTGTCCTTTCTTTGTGTGTGAATGATTGCCTACCCTATAAACGGGTACCTATGGCATGTGTGTACTGAGGAAGTCGGACTCCACACCAAATATGGTTCAGTTGGAAAAGTGGAGCAGCGCACCCCATATTGCTTGCCTGATTGGCACACGACAACAACAACAACCACATAGTTTACAGACTTATATGCGTAATTGTTATTAGAATTATTGAGAATTATATAATAATACTATAACTTTTTTTTCTGAATGCTTATAATATGTCTATATGTGAAATCTTATAGATTATTTTAAGTTTTGAAAACATATTTACATAAAATTTAAAAGAATTTTTATATAGTTTGACATGGACAACAAAATGAAAAGTCAATAATGATAATAATGATAACAATACTGATAATAAGGACACACATGATTAAATATAATGATAAAATTATATAAAATATAATAATAAAATAATGATACACATACAAACAAATAATGATTCACAATATTGACATGAAGTACAGTCAAGTAATAAATATTATTATTTTTAAAATTTGATATAAATTAACTAAGCTAATATTTACATTATAAAGTAAGGTTTTTTTTATTTTGTTTTACAATTTTGTAATACCAGAGCTCTAATCTCAGACACGCAGCTATAATTGCCGCTTTGTTCTAAGATATACATTTTTTTGCTTTTTGCAAAGGACGCATTCTTTGACGTCACTACTTTGCGTAATGTCATATTGTTCGGATTCTTTTACTTACTTAATCACATATTCAAATTTCGTTGATGTTCGCCAATTGTTTTGGAAAGTTATCGCTATTGTTGAATTTTTCGTTCATTTTTGCAAACCAGTGTTTTTTTCGCCTTTTGCGCTAAGTAAATTAGCGACTGTTTTAAATTCTTTCCGAAATGTCAATCAAAGACACCGAGGAGGGGCAATATGACGTCATCATTTTATCAGATTTAAAGTAGCAATAAGCATAAGATTTGCAAGGACAAAGTTCAACGTAAGAAAGAGGAAGAACAGTTGCAAAATATACAAAAAGAATAGAACTCAACGATTAACATGAAATTGTTAATTCAGCTGCTCACATCTTGGCAGCTGGAGTTAGGAGTTTGAAAATTTATTTTTTTAGTGGCTAATGTTTTTTTTTTATATAAAAAGGCAAATTTTGCTTCTATAAAATATCTAAAATTTTCTTTATCATCAGAAATGATGTCGGATTTAATATGACAATAATAAAGATCGAAAAAAATTCACAAAAATATTTAATAAATTTAATTAGAGTAATTCTTATCTATCTTTAACTGCAAACTTTAAAATTGAAAATAAAAAATACTTTTTCTGGAATACTGTTAAATACCGAACTCCCCTGAAAAATTTATAATGGTAATGTTAGTAAAAAATTATGACCAAATATATTACGTATATTTTGTCCACATCAGATTTTTACAAGATTTTTTTTCTTTTACAAAAACTAGATTTTTGTTTGCTAATAATAAATATACAATTTTATCTGTAAATTTTATCATGTTTAAAATGAATAAAATTTTATAAATTAAGGAAAAACGAAGGGAGTGAAGTTAGTATATGCATAATTTTTAGGGGATTTTCATATATTGAATATTTTAGAAATTATAGGATGCATAGTGAACGAAGTTAGTATATGCGTAGTTTTCAAGGGTACTTCATATACCGTATGGGGTTTATATTATAATTAGATGAACATGATATGTGCATGCTTTTAGTTAATCGTACAACCATGCCAATGTTTCTAAAAACAAAATATGTTTTTAGAAACATTGGCATGGTTGTACGATTAACTAAGCCAATGTTTCTAAAAACTAAGCCGGCTGTTGGCTGAGTGGTTAGAATCCTGGATGTTGGTTCTGGGTTTAAATCCTGGTTAGGGCATGGACGTTTCCTTCCTTTCTTTCTCTGTTTCTTTGTCCTTCCTTCTTCCGATGAATGTGGTCCTCCCTATTAACGTGTTTGGGTGGTGTAATATGGCATGTGCATACTAAATCTCAACTCCACACCAAATTACGGTTCAATTGGGAAAGTGGAGCAGCGCACCCCCTATTGTGAGCCAAGCTGGCAAACGAAAACAACAATAGAGTCCTTTGTAAGAAAAACGTCTCCACGAAAAATTTAACTATATACACTGTCTACGAATAAGTATTTGGACACCTATGCAAATTATGATATCAGTGGTCCTCGATATCTTCCGGTATATATCATGTAGAAAACAGCATCGGTATTAGTTGCATGCAAGATGCCGTGCAGTTCAGAGCTCTCTGATTTCGAGAAAAGTATAATTGTCGGGTATCACAAATGTGGCTGATCCTTAAAAGACATATCTAGCGATCTGAAATACCTAAAATCAACAATGGCCTATTTGGTTAAGAAGTGGAAGGTGAGCGGTGATTGTCGGAATGTGATCCGAGTCAACAGACCAACAAAACTGGGAGATAGAGACCGACGTGTGCTATCCAGAGAAATTCAAAAGAAACGTACCCAACCGATGGCCCTCATCCGCGAAGAATTTCAACAGGCATCCGGGAGTATTGTTTCAATGAATACTATCCGTAAGGAAGCCTATCTGCTTTGTTTTCATGGTCATGCTGCTGCCCATAAGCCTTTGATCACAAAGTCCAAACAAGCTGTTCGGTTATTGAAATTGGACCATTGATCAGTGAAAATGGGTTTTTTTGGAGCGACAAATCAAGGTTTACCGTTCTGATGGCAGGGTCTGGCATCTGTATGGAGAACGTTTCCTGTGAGAAAGCATTGTCCAACAGTCAAGTTTGACGGAGGTGGAATTATAGTCTGGGGGTGTTTCTCCTAGTATGGACTGGAACCCTTGGTCCCCATGGTAAATTCAACGCCGATGCATACTGCCCCATTTTCGATGACAATGTGCTTCCTACCTTGTGGCAATTGTACGGGTTGCACCCCTGTTACTTTCAGAACAGCAATGCCTGTTGTCATATTTCGAGTTTAACCAAGGATCGGTGTGGTGCCAATGCAGTTCATTTAACGGACTGATCTGCCTAGAGCCCAGACCTGAACCCTATCGAGAACCCCTGGGACGAGTTGGATCTCGG
Organism: Latrodectus geometricus; assembly: GCA_026290005.1. NCBI lineage: Eukaryota > Metazoa > Arthropoda > Arachnida > Araneae > Theridiidae > Latrodectus > Latrodectus geometricus. Next base: position 2,738 of record JAPDSC010078788.1, on the reverse strand, counting down.
AATTAAGGGTTGCACTACCCGTTCAATATCGGTGAAGGAACTTGAATGTCAACTCCAAGCCAAGTGGAAGACAATACCACTAGCTTTATTAGAAAAACTTGTGGAAAGTATGCGCCGGAGTGTTCAAGCTGTAATTGCATCTCGTGGAGTCTCTACCAACTATTGATTTTGAATAAAGTTAGTCTTTCTTTTCTATCACAAATGTCCAAATACTTATTAGTAAACAGCATAATGATATCAATAATCAGTATGACGACCATAAACTTGTACACCTCAGGTCACGTAACTCAGACCAGAATGACCCTATTTCTGCCTTAAGTTTCGTTATAGTGGAAAAAATAGCGAATTTTGAGACAGAAATATAGAAAAAAAATTTTTCTTTTATAAAGAACCCGCTTTTTTATAGTTCATAATGATATATCCACGACCTTGTTTTACATTATAAATCTAGCTAGTTTCCCATTGCTGCATTGGTTTCTCATTTATTTTGATACTAAAAGTTCAATTGTATGCATGTTTGCATTACGATTTACTCTTTCCATTCACACTATGAGTTGAAAGCATCTATTTCGGATTTTTAACGGATCTTAAAATATCCGGAAGGGTTATTTTAGAGGACTTATTCGACAATGTTTCATTGGGGCAATCCTCTTTCAATCCTGATCCCATTTGATACTGAACATGATCAACACTATATTAGGGGACTGGATTTTAGCTTCGCAATCTTCACCAACTGAATAAATTTTTTCAAATGTTACTAAACGATTAGACGGTCATGACTCCCACCCATTACATTGGACAAACATGGAATAATTCTGAAAGTTGTTGCATGTATTTATGTCATTAAAAGTTTTGATCTTTTACATCATAGACACATAAATATAAATTTTGTTACCGATTTCTCAGTTCCAATATTAATACATTTTCTGAGAATTAAATCACTTTATTCACTTTGTGATGATTCATCATTCATTTCCTAAAAAAGCACCTGCCCCTACAACACACTCGAATTCGCGAAGTGAAACCTAAAATCGCGAAGTGAAACTACAAAACCTGTCAATCAAATTTCTGTGCCAATAATATTAAAGTCATAAAATGTATCCAACCAATCAGCACGCATTATAGGCGTGGATTGTTTATTCTCTCAGTGACTTCTGAACCGAACACAAATCATTTCCTCTCTTAATCCTCGATCTAAGAGGACGCGCTGCTTTAGTCCTCCTGAAATCCTTATTTCTATGTAGCCTGCGTTATCAGCAATAAATCTTATTTATTGTAATAATTGCCTTCGAATATCATAAACATTCACCAAAATGGAAACAAGGCACCAACGCAGCAATAAATAAAAATCACGCAATGGTACTTAATGCTGTGGTAAGTAAGATGGCGAATTTCGGCGAGCGCTATGACTCACATCTACTTCGGAGGAATTTTTGCCCAATAAGCAGAAGAGGCGAAAACAGCAAATATTCTCCTTGAACTTGCTACTCTCTCCCTTCGACCTACTTTCGCCGACATCTCCGAGTGAGAATATTTTTTGCGCTTCATATTTCCTGTGTTAATTTTTTGTGGATTAAAAATGACGGAAACTGGACTTACAGCAACAAAAATCCCTGTCTACAAACATGCAGATCCAATTCTATATGTGTAACAATGTATGTGATTCAGCATTTTGATTGGGTATTCCAAAACCCATCACAGAGATCGAGACTAAATACAACTGCGTTTTTCACTTTCCGCCTGAGACAGCATCGCTTACGAGAGATATCCTCATGAATCCAGACAAGGAAGATTAATATAAGCAGTTGAAAAAAGATAAGTCGCAGGGGAGAATCTTCAAACCAGGAAATAAGGACACCAACAGAACTTCTCCGTGTGATGAAACTTCTAGCGGAAATACACCCAAGTCCCTAAGCTGCTGATGGTTGAACTTCTGCAACATTTGCCAAATGCCGTCCAAACTATTCTCTCAGCTACAACGAAACTGACTCTGGAAACAGCAGCGGAAATTGCAGGTCGTATCATGGAAAACACACCAATATCGGTAAGTGCTTCTTTTAATTCAAATGATTGAAATTTGCTATCAGAAATTGAAAAATTAAATTCTCGAACTGACAATTTTTGTCACAGTAGAAATCAATTGCATATTCGAACCTCTTAAAATCAACATCGCAATAAATCTAAAAAATAAAATTACGATTTGTGCTTGTACCATTTTAAATTTGGTATCGAAGTAAAAAAACTGTGTTTAGCCTTGTAAATTTGATAAAAAAAAAAAAAAACGATAACAGGCGAGAGTTGAGTCGACTGTGATCTTGCCCACATGTTACCGTCGTCTTTTTATATATCTGATAAGCATACAAAAAACATTCTAAATTGACAATGGTACAGATATCAATATTTGCTCGGCAACACTATTTCAAAGACGTAATCCTGTGCAAATGGCCCTTTCTGCAGATTATGGTTTTTAAATTCTCAAATTTTAAGTTTGGATTTATGACTGAGTAAAATTTTTAAATGTTTCTACTCGAATTTACAGTGCAGATTTCTTTAACAATTTTAATCTTTTACCCTATTTAAATGAAAGGAAATTTATCGATTCCAAAACTATTTAATTACACGCTGTAAATTAAAGTACTAGTACTTTTATATTCCAATTGTAAAAAAAAAAATTTTTTTTTGTTGTTTTTATAAAATGCATTGTAAACTTTTGAATGCTTCTATCTCTTATAATTTGT
>JAPDSC010078781.1:0-18942 GCA_026290005.1 Latrodectus geometricus | reverse complement strand
TCAAACCGTGTACAAAAAGACCGTGTAAAAACAGACTTAGGTGTACTTTACTTTGAAAGTGGATTTTCGACCGTGAAAGATTCAAAGACAAAATGTAGATCGAAAATTACAAATAAACATGATTATACGAGTTAAGCTTTAACAACATATGTAACGGAGTACTATTAACTCTGGCTGAAGACAAACAATGCCAGCTTTCACATTAATTATCAGTTGTTTTACATCAAATATGACTTTAAATGTATACTTAATAATTCACACATAATCTAACTGCAAAATTCTTTAACACTTACCTTTAATCTCCAAAAAATTTAATCTTGTATTTATTTACATATTTAAAGCTATAAAAATTCTCAAATGTATATAAATGCATGAAAAAAACAGCGCCATCTATTGGTGACCAAAAAATTCCTTGTATACAGGTCGAATTCAATCCTTGAGATGATGATCTAGATCATCCTCTCACAGAACATCACAATATGATCTACATCAGGGGTGGCCAAGATGTCGACCGCGAAGACATTTTAGGTAGTCCACGCGACCATCCCGATAAGGACCTCGGATAGTAAGTTTAATTTGACTTATGACATAGAATCAATGAATTATTTAAAATAAAAATTGACTGCAGTCTACGCTTTAAAACCCAAAACAAACTGTGCAAAGATTTACATAAAACGGACATGATGAGCGCAATTAAAACATTCAAAAAAACTATAGAAAGATATCCATCTCAATTAAGAAAATATGAATTGAGAAACTTCAAAAACATGGAAGAAGAATGCATCCATAACCCAAAATGAGACTTCGATGATTTCGCTTAATGCTTACTTGTTTTGTATAAAGAATTTGAAAGATTCGCTGACTTAATTAGTTTGAAAAAAATACTCAATTTTTGGATATTTCCATTTTATAAAAATGTCTGTATTGATATAGTATCTGAAAAAATAGGACATTTAATAAATATCACATCAGTCACGGTCGAGGAAGAAATTATTAAATTAAGATGTGATATATTTCTTAAATCCAGAGTATATTTATCGATACTGATTTTTGAAAATTAATTTCTGAGGAAACGTTTCCAAATTGATTTTGTATTTGAAATCATACTTTGGATTGAGGTATCTTGGCGAATCTTTTTCAACCATGAACAAAAAACAAACATTGGTCGCATTTAACAGATGAACATTTAATTTCGTATTTATGCATTGCAATAAGCTCGTACCAGCCACAATGATAAATTTGTCGCAGACACACAGTGCCAAATTTCAACTAAACGAAGTGAATATGGAACGGATGGTCAGCTTTTGATATATAAATACTTTTATTATTTTCGTCAGTAAATTTTAAGTTTTTTTTAGAAAAATTACATATTTTCTTGTGACCGAAAATGAATATGTACGTTAATTTAGCTCTGCCATTGGTAGACCGCCTTCGATTTTTTAAATGTGGAGTAGACCCCGGATCCAAAAAGTTTGGCCACCCCTGATCTAGATAATCAGATTTTATACGTTTACAAACATCAGAAGTAATCAAGTTACTTTGTATATTAACATCCAAGATGAGCAATAGCACTAAAAAACGTTTACTCAATTCTCATACTTCCTTTTCAAGATACAGTGGTGACTTACTTTAAAAATTCATTAGCAGAGTTAGGTCAAGGTTTATTATAATTTCCATAGTAAAAACCATTTTCTCTTGCCCATCTTTATTTAATCGAAAGATATAAATTATATTACATCCTCTTAGAAATAATCTCCAGGAAGCATTAAGCTTATCAGTATTTTAAATGTGTGTTTAGAACTAAATCATTTATACCGCCTTTTTAACTATTTTTATTGTCCCACAGAAATTCGGCAAAATATGATTGCATTCGAGCATTGGTGAATTAATTAGTTCGGTTCTTAAAACCCACAGAATTTGACTCAATAATACATAAAATTTATACCGATAAAAACGGTACAAGCAAATTTGAAGAATAATTATTTATTCAGCTTGAGAGAACTTTACCATTTCCTATAATTCGTAATTAACTTTTCAATACCACATCCATACCGTACTAAGTCCCCACGATACTGGGAGGATAACAACGTTAACGATGTTTAAGTCGCAATAACGATTGATACTCTACTGAATTTCTTGATATTGTAGTTTTTATTTTAATCTATTAAACATATTTTTGATAATTATATAAAGAAATAATGTTTTGACTCACCAGCAGCTAGATTTATGTAAAATGAACATTTTACATAACTTGCATAGTTATCCTTCTTTAAAACATGTTCTGTGTGTGATTGTATTGAAAAAAATAAACCCATTAGTTAAAACATAAAATCTGTGAAATTTATGGTATCATGAATATACAACTTTTTAACGTTGTCAACTTTAAAATTGACAAGCGTATGACAATTTCTGATTGAGTAATTATAGGTAAACTTCCGATTTTTGTACAATATCGATTAATGCCGTCATTATAAAGGGGTAATTTACATAGGAATGATCTTTATTGTTATTGAATGTTATGTAGTCTTTTGAAACTGACAATTCAATTATAGTTGAAAATTTTTCGAACTAAATTCACTAAAGTAAATAAATATTAACAAAAACGCTTTGTTAAAAATATGAATGCAACTTGGCTAAATGTATGAAAACATGTAAGAATAGCCTTAAATTGACGGAAACGATATAGAAATTGGAAAACAAAATTATCACCTGACTATTTATCTTATTTAGAATCTTAATTAGGAAATTGCTCTACAAGGTATTTGAGGAAAACATGCAAATAACATCCTAGTAAAACTTAGTGCATTGTTTGAGACCAAGTTCTGCCAAATAAAATACAGACTGACGGAATTATAGATATCATCGAACCTAAGAAAAAAATCTACATAGACGATGTGTTGTGTGGGGAAACAAGAATTATTTGTGCCTCAAAATTTTTGTTTGTTTTTTGATATCTTAAGTGTTTTGAAAAAAATACGAAAAAGTTAAATACACAAATAAAAATACACTGTCAATTAAACAATTTGATTAATTCAGCCAAGTGTATGTATGTATCATGTATATAGCATTTCTGTTTGACCTAAAATCAATTTTTAGTACGAAAACAGCAGTATAGTTTGTTTTATATCAAATGTTCATTACATTGGCTGCCATTAAACTCCTTGCTCACCAATAGCTCTGAAACCTACAAGAAAATAACAGCAGTATAGTTTGGTGTTCCTCAAGTTCCTCTATTTTTCATAATAATTTAAAGACCACCAGTTTAAGGTGGATTTATTAAACTTCTAAAAAACTGTTCAAAGCCATGCCACAAAGTATTGAACCAAAGTGCAAGCACTAGAATGCCAGCATAGAGGAGTTAGAGAATTTTAAAATCAGTTACTTTGCAAAAAAAAATTATTAGATTACATAGAGCCTGAATAAAAAAGGAACCACTTCAAATACTTTTTTTATTTATTCATTACAGTCTATTTGCCTTTTTTGGCTTTTATTTTACGTTGATAGAACTCCAACTCTTTTCCTTCTAGGATATAACCATCACATCGCCCACACTGTCCAGGTCTCGATGATATACAAGCTAAAAAAATTAAAATATTAGGATGAGTAATTATAGATTTTATATTAATAAGAAAATATTGATATTCTATTCAAATAAGATTGATAAATTTTTTTAATAACTAAAAAGAATTCTTAAGCTTCAAAAACTGAACAAATTAAATGCAAACCCCTTCCTGTTTTTTTAAAAGGTTCAGCATAATGTACCTCATAAATACAGGAAAAATAAATAAAATAAACACCAACTATCATTTTAAACTCATTATCCAAAGTAAAAAGCTTTTGTTCCCCCACACAATGCTTCAGACTTATAACTTTTATGATATAAAACAAAATCATTTAGACTAACTTCACTTTTATTACAATAGCAAAACATTTTTTATCTTACACTTGTAAACAAGCAACCTAACAAGGTGTTGATGAAACAAAAAGAATTAGTGTCATTAGAGTTGCAACAAAGAAAATTTGGAGAAAAACAATACGATAGAATACAACAAAAAACTGCTTTTAAATAAGTTTCATCTCCTCTTTACTAAACTATGGAAAATGAATTTTAAATTAATTTTTTTATAGTACAGATTTATAGCATACAAATTTAATATTGAATTTTACAATGCCAGATTCTTCAAAGCCATATTATTAATTTTCTCTAGTGGCACAATTTCCTGTTATTTTTTAAAAAAATCAGAGGAAAGTTAATACTTTTTTTTATCATGTGCATTATGAAGAAATAATTTCATAATATAAATAATTTACCTGTAAAATATAGTTTATCAATTTTAATTAAATTTTATTGTACTATAAATGTATTTTATGCAAGATTATAATTACATTCAGAAATTTTGCTTATAAATAATCTTATTTATTTAAAACAAGACAGACTAGAAAACAAGTATAAATAATAATAAAAAAACTCAAAAGAACTTACCAAGAATTCGACCAGACATAAACTGATCTTCTAATGCAGGTTCAACTTTTGCAAGCTTTTGTCTTTCTTTATATTTCTTTTCAGTTTTTTTACTTCTTTTTTTATTTAGAATAGCTTCTTCCTGTTCAGTCTAAAATAAAAGTAAAAAAATCAGATTATATATTAAGCATACACTTGATAACTCATCATATAAGTTTTGTGAGTGAAATAGACACCAGACTTTCTCTTAAAAAAGTACAAAATATACTTTTTTTAATTTTACAATCTGAAGACAAAACAATACTTTTTAAACATGCTGCAGACAGCCAAGGAAGTAAAAATAATATCACTTTACTATTTATGATCAGAGCAAATTATGCTATGTAAGAGTACTGAAGTCTGAGCTAAACAGCAAGAAGAACTTCAATTTTGAGCTAATTTTAAGAACAAAGCAATAATGTATTCAAAATTAATTTTATAGAGCATAGAGATTTAATAGAAATTATAAAGGCTTGTTTCTATGTGTTAAAACTCAATAGCTATGAAAAAGCAATATCGAGGAGTTATCACAAGAATCATTATGGCAAAAAATATACAACAAATTACCAAAATTTAGTAATATGTCAGCAATTTTTGCCTAATATTAACTTTGAATTCCCATTTCATCATATTAAAAATTAATTTCATCATATTAAAAACTATAATTCTGTAAATTACTGCAGAAATTTTTGATAAAATCCTTAAATTTCATTAGCCACATTTTCTGGAACCATCCAATATTTTGCAATAATCATATATCCTTTTGCTATTTATCCTAGCAAATTATACACTATAAAAGTACTGAAGTTAAAGCTAAAATAGCAAAAACCTCACAATTTTAAACTAACCTTAAGAACAAAGCAATAATGAATTTAAAATTTATTTTTTTAGAGCATATAGCCATAATAAAAATTTTGAAGGCTTGTTTCTATGTGTTAAAACTCAATAGCTATGACAAAGCAATATTGAGGAGTTATCACAAGAATCATTATAGCACCAAATATACAACAAATTACTAAAATTTAGTAATTTGTCAGCAATTTGTGCTTAATTTTAACAGGAAATTACTGATTTTAAAATTCTTTTAGGAAATCTAAACAGGGTTTAGTTGAAAGAAATTTTGTTTCCATGTGTTAAACCTCAATAGTAAAGAAATGTAATATTGAGGAGTTATCACAGGAATTAATATGGCATAAAATATACAACAAATTACTATGAATCAGCAATATGTCAGCAAATTATGCCTTGTTTTCACCCTATTACTTATTTCATAACAAAGAAAGTCAAGTTCTCATGGAAAATTAGTTTCTCATTATTTCACCATATTAAATAACTATAATTCAATAAATTACTGTAGAAACTTTTATATGGCATAATTTAAACAAATTACTATTAAGTAAAATGACAGCTAAATATGCCTCGCTTCCAGACAAAATCTTCAGATTTCTATCAGCCATATTTTTTTAGAAAACATAAATATCCATTCAAATTTTTGCAAGCAAATTATTTTCAGATAAAATTTCTAAAAACTCAGCATAGAAAATATGGCAATATAATTGTATCAGTTAGTTTTGTCTGTCATTTTTTGTACATGAGGATGGTTACTTAGAATTTATAAATTGGATTCAAAATTATTAAAAACAACCATACTCAAAGATATCTTATGTTAGATAAATCAACTAGGTAAACATGCATGTTCAATTCTTTTTACTCTGTTGTGTTAGACCCAGAAATATTTATTCAAAAGTGTAACACATAGAAAATGTATTATAAATCCATTTGGAAAAAAGTTTAGCAAATAACTTAAACAAATGTAATGTAGCATTGAGATAGTACTCATTTGAGAAGGCTAGAATGTCTAAGTGTGTATTATTAATTTACAATTAAATAAAATTCTTTCAATAAATCAAAATTTTATAAAAAATTAAAACAATACAGTAATGCAATGAATAGCTTTCAAATTGCAATTGACATTGAATATTAAGGTTAGTAATTTGAGATTATAATTATTAAATTGTTTGAAATAAATTATACTGAAGGATGGTTGAAGCATATGAAATTTTGAACATATTTACAATTAAAAGCAAACTTTTTTTTATCATAAATAATCTATATCTATTTTAAGATAAATCGTCTAGAGAGAAAACTTGTATCCATGCACATCCAAAGATGAAGACATACACAAAAGAACAAAATTCTTAAACTACTCCTGACAAATTTATAACACAATTTTTTTTATTTTACAAGTTCTTTATTCTCTTCTTTGATCAAACCTATTTAAATATTTGAAGTGAATTCAATATCTATTAGTATTTTAATTCAGCATTATATGCTAGGAAAATAAACTTATAATGAAGAAACAATACTTACAAGCTTAGCACCTTTTTTACGTCCAAGTGGTAGTGCATAATGAGCTTCATACCATTGACGGAAAGGTGTAGCATCGATCAACACAATACCATTCTTAACTAAAGTTTTTGTACGAACTAACTCATTGTTGCTGGCATTGTATACAGTATCTACAATCCTAGTTCGTCGTGTACATTCTGAAAAATATAATATTGATAAAGTAAAAAATTTTACAGCATAAAATTAGGCAAAATCTAATCTCATGAATGTATTCTAAGTAGCTAAAATACTTTCAGTTAAGATATATAATAAATTCAAATTTTAAACTATATTTTGAAGCATACAAAATTTACCATTAAATCACAATCAGAGTAACTATGACTATGCCTCACTTAGTAAGCTAATAAGCTTTCGGCAAATTCTTTTTCATCCTAGTGATTTTGATACACAAAGCAATATTATCAAAACAAATTTAAAAATTTTTCTATAAACAATGCTATCATTTAAGTATTTCCTATCTCTATGTACAAAAAATTATGAAGCCAAACAAAATATAGAAAATAAACAATGTATAATGTAAGTTGCTATAAGAGTAGCTAGGATTATGCCTCATCTAACAAGCTATCAATGTAAGTTATAGACAGAATATGTATAATCTTTTCTAAGATATTCAAGTATTTAACTTAATATTTAAGATAGATGTTTATTTATTCTTTACATATTATTGATTTAAATTGTGTTCAAATATTAATAGAAACAAATAGTTCATTCAAAAACAATTTGCAATCAGAGTAACTATGACTATGCCTCACAGAGCAAGCTAATGAAAGCAAGCTTTAGGCTAAGAAAGTATCATCAGATTGCATTTTTTATAGTGTAACATTATCAGAAATTTACATTATATCAGCATTTCATTATACTTTAATGGTAGAACTTAGAAACCTCTTTGCCAAAACCTGTTGAATCATATTTATGAACTACAAATATTCAAATTGGAACAAATAATTCATTGTTAGAATCAATACTTTATATAATAATTACTGCTTAAAAAAAATCCTTTAAAATGACAACACCCTCTTATTGTAAAAATTTTTACAATGGAGAAATATAGGACACTCTTCCTCCTAAACAGTTTTACAAATTACCAATGTTTAAAAATTCTTTAAATTCAAATCATGAAATCACCTATAAAAGCATAATACTGAAACCAGTACACAGCATCAGTTAATAAAATAGGCATCACAGATATCAGTCGAAAGATGGTGATATTTAACATCATATGCTAAACCAATAAACAATAAAAAGTAAAATCCAACATTTTAAGTAAACATTCTTTCAATAAAAATAAAGCTTGCAAAACAAACTTTTAATTAAAAATAGAATTTAAAATATTAAGCATCAGACATATAACTGTCATCGTAATAATCAGACGAAAGATGGTGAATAATAATTGCATCATATGCTCATTATTAAATTTTTTAAAGAGTTGAGGAACAAACACTGACAAATGAAGACCATTAAAATAATAACAATACTGTATCAATTATAAATTCTAACATTCAAAAGAATAATTTGTTAGCATAAATAATAACTAAAAACTTAATATATTACTTAAAGTATATAAATCAGATCAGGGTTATATAGAATTAGATCAGGATATTTCATTTTTATTAAGTTAGTTTAATAGAAAACCATTTTGAATACCGATAATACAAAAAAGCATCAGATATTAAATAATCATCAAATCTCAGTCGAAAGATGGTGAAATAATTGCATCATTACTTTAAATTACGAGCACAATAAAATGATATAGAGTTCATTCTTAAATCACAATCAGAGTAACTATGACTATGCCTCACTTAGCAAGCTAAAAAGCTTTCAGCAAAATCTTTTTCATCCTGTGATTTTTATATTAAGCAGTGTTAACACATTACCAAAACAAACACAGGTTTTATCGATTATTAAAAGGAAAAAAAGTTTGTAATTTTGTTTCAAATTTTGTAAGCAAAATTACAGAACAAATATTTTCTATTTGTTGATACACTTTAACAGCAACATTCTAGATATTAATGTTTTAAAATAGGAGTTGCAAAAATTATATTAAGGAAATTTAACCTCTTTTTTTTTTTACTGTACTATTCAGAGCACTTGAACAAACTTGAGTGTATATGTTAAAGAGTTAAAAATTTTTTCAATGCATTCATTAAAATCACTTAAGTGCAGCATCAGTTATAATTCATCATCACATGTCAGTCGAAAGATGGTGAAATGTTGCATCATATGCCATAACTGTAAACATTTAATCAGTTTTCGTATTTCCATTATGGAGATATTTAATATGAATTTTTTAAAGAGTACATTTCACGAGTTTTTTTAAAGAGTACATTTTAGCACTTTTATAATTCAACTTTAAACATAGCATCAGATATAAAATCATCATCACATTTGTCAGTCGAAAGATGGTGAAATAAATACATCATGTGCCATAGGTCTTCAAAAACTAAATTATTAAGATGTTATAATTTTATTTGAGTTCTATTAAGAGAGTAAGAAATCTTCCAACTTTAAAAACTGTACAAACAATGAAAAACTTTGCAATCACACACATAATGCAAATATAAACATAATTTCATATACCATTAAAGTAGTTTGAAAATCATTAACCTTTTATGAACTGATAAGGCATTTATAAGTACCCCAGAATCATTTGTTTCTAACATCTACAAATTCAGTATTTTTGTATCTAGTTTCACTATGATTTTTTTAAGTTAAAGTTTTTGTCTATACATTTTTTTACAAACATAATTATTACAAATCATATTTACAGAACAATTCTGTATATATGCCCAAATGAAGGAACATTTTAAGGTTACTTAAGTTCAAGCAAAGAAATATCTATATTTCTTATTAATAAGCATAAAAATTATGTACCCCTTATTACTAAAAGCATGCTGAAACAAACCCAGTAGCCTAGCACTAGCATTTTGCAATGTCAAAGCACAGGCCTGGATTCTAAAGAATGTTTGAAAACTAAACACTGGGGGTTTTGCATTAGGCTGAACACCTATACAGGGCATATGCTTTGCACCCCATAGCTCTCAGTCAAGAATACAGACACGAGCACTGTTGGCCTTGACCCTCATAGGGCTATTGAGCTCGCACTCAGTTCATACTAAACTAGTAATAAATAAGTTGTTCAATTTTATTTTCATGCTAATTAAATCATGAAGGAAGCAAACACAAACTAATTAGTAAAGTATTGGCAGGTAAATTTAAACCTACTAATTAAACTCTACAGAAGGTAATTACTGTAATAACTTGCAGTTAAGTCAGAAATTTATGACAAATCAGGCAGCATATTCCACTCATAAATTTTAACATTATCAGTAACAGGATCATGAATCATATCAAATGTATGATCTTGAGAAAATCTTAATATATCTAGATATGGTTTTATCACATATTTACCGACATGAATATTAAATACAACATTCTGTTAAAATATGATAACTTCTACTTTAATAATAATTTAAAAATTCAGGATATTGTGTGGTTATGTTTATTTTAAATATTACTCACGTTCAGATGCCCAGGAAAAGTTTCCGTGATCTAACCTCAGTGCTCGGTATTTTTTATTACCACCTCTAGTTCTTACAGTATGAATTCTCTGTGGTCCAATCTAGAAATATAATACAAATTTAAACCTAAAACAGATCATAAACATATTGTTCGATTTACATGATATAATAGTCTATAAAATGTAAAATATAATATAAAAATTCCTCACGTTTCAAATTTTTAGTCAAAAATTTATTAAGCAATACCTAAAAATGGTTTCACCTTTTCAATTTTTATTAAAATTAGATTAAGAAAATATATATATAATACATCTAAGGCATCAATTTTGTTCTAACAATTAGAATCTCGTTTCAGCATCTAACTTATAAATCCTAATGAAATTCTACTTAAATGCTTTAAAGCATAAATTAGGAGTTTAGAATACCGATTATATATTTCGTATGATTTTGCCTTTTAATTGAATAATTTTCTGTTTATGATATAAAATTATTAATATAGCTACTTCCAATACTCTTCTTATAATTATCACATATAAAATACTCAGATGCCTGCTTAATAAAAATCTATTGCTTAGAAATTAAATGTTAAAAAATAGTCTCTTATTCTTAAATAATAATACACATTTATTTTAAGACTTATTTTATAAGGTTGTTAGTACAATTTTACTCATCTGAGTGTACATATCTTGCTTAGAAATAAGAATAAGTGTTCTGTTAAGGTAATCAAAATTTTATTTTCACTTTTTGTATTTCAAGCATTCACATTCACAAGTTTCATACTTATATATTAAAGTACTTAATATACAAATATAAAACTAGTATGTGAAATTTCTAGTAAAAGATTGGAATTAACACAATGTTTTGAATAATAAGTTACTTCCAAAATTAGGAAAACAAATCCAAATTAAATTTTTCTTTACTCATTGATTAACCATTGTGACAGTTTTCTTAAAACATATTTACTTTAGTGTTAGCAGCAGGTCTGCCAAGTTCAAACTTCCTCTTCTTCCTGATTGGCTTTCTTTTACCACCGGTCTTCCTTCTTTTATGCCAGTGATCTCGAGATATACCTGTGTGGAAGATGGTTAATTTCAATCAATATGCACAGAACACTAAAAGGTATACTTAAATGCATCCATATAACAGCACTGAAATTTAAGGTGCCCTAGTATTTTGTTACCCTTCGATAGCATACAATTATGTATAAAACTTTACATGGTACTTACCCTTTAAAAATGCTCGAACTTTGTATTTTTAATTGATATTAAGGCTGACATAATAATCATCGAGATAAACAAAACACTCTGAAGTGCATAATCATCAACAACCATTCAAAATTAATATTTTTTAATTAAATACAAAATTAATATCAACTAAAGTTAACTAATAAATTGACAAAAAATAGCTCTTAGCACTAAGAATTTTGGGTTAGACTTTACTTTAGGCTGCCCATTTGATTCTCGTCAAGTTGTGATCGCGATTCTTGCCAAGCTGAGCAAAATCCAATTGTGTTCTGATTGCAACAAAGCAACCGATTGTTTGGTGCAAAAAAAAAATCGCCATGTTTGCCATGGGGGCACGCTAAAATATAATTTTACCGAATTTTGTAGCTCCTGCGTGCGAGCGAAAGAGCATGCCAAATAATTCTACCGGTATGTTATATCAAAACTCTATAGAATTAAAAATTTATCACAACATTATTTCAGGTACTTTGACTCACCATGCCGCTAAAATTAATTTTACTCGCAATTCAATCATAATTTTCTCATTCATACATACCTATTCAAATGGAAAAGTTTTCAAGTAAAACTTATTATTAATAACTTTAAGTAAAACTTATTACGAAATAATAAATAAGAGATATTTAGAATATATTTTATAAATGCATAGTACATTTCCTTATAAAACATAACAATTAGACAGAATCATGGCGATGAAATCAAACATTAAGAAATGAATAAACTTCATACTCAAATGGAAAATAATGTTTTTTTGAAAATATATTTAAGTTTGTTTTCAAATTACAGTGAACATTAATAGTACTAATTAATAATAACTATACGATGATATTAGATGAATAACTTACCCATTGTTGGTTACAATCACGGTACTATCCCTCAGAAATTCTCGATGTTGGCTTATGAAAGAAGTGTTGCCAGTTGATGTTTGCAAAAATCTATAGATCAGTCTGTTGCAGATAATTGGATTACTGTTACAGTTACAAATTAAATAAATTTACATAATTAAAATAAATCTAAATGTTTGAAAATATAAATAACCAGAAGAATATAATTAAATAAAATTTTTCTATTATATTATAAATTCCAATTTCTCTCTTTTTATCTTATAAACTTCAATCTACTTAATATATTATGTGCGACCATAGAGCAAGGAGGGAAATTCCCCCTCCCCTACTCCTTGCTCTATGATATGCGACTATCTCTAACACAAAATGGTCTAGTTGTAGAAATATTTTGTTAATTTTAGCATTATACATGTATTTACTTGTCGTTTAGTGTTTCTTGGTCGTTATTGGATGTAAATCCAACATTGTTTTTTTTTCCATTACCTTGCTATACTTTTCTTTTTTGTTTTTATTTTAATCAACAAATATACCTCTCTAACGCAACCCAGTTTTTTTAAATATTAAATAAATTATCAAAAAATTTTATTTTCTTAGGGTAACAAATGATATTCCTATGAATTAACAGTGGTCACTGATGGATGTCGATTTACAATTATTCTTAAGGTTTCCAATAGTGTTTCCATAAAAATATGCTCAGAAAACAGTATTTTTTTAATGAAAACTTTCACTATGAACTTTTTTGCTCTGGACTTGTTCCATTTACACTAAATTAAAGAATTTACACTAGAATTAACACGTTTTTTTTTTATTTATTTATTTTTTTTTATTTTTATTTTTTGATAAAGTAACAATTGCAAATTACAAAAACAAATATTTCAATGTAAGCTTCCAATATTTTCATTGGATTAATTCATTGAATTGTTGTTCACTAGATTATGTTCATAGAGGAATGGGAGCACCCTATATATTAATAGAATTATGAATATTTCTGAGACAATAAATCATCATAATAAGGCAATTATGTCACAGAATACAACATAATGAAATGAGTTGTTAAAACTACTCCCTCGTATGAAAATGAACTTAATAATACTAACTTATGCAAAAATTTAAACAGGATATCTGTAAAATTAAGGAATAATTTTTTTAAAGGAAACTTCTTTCAATATATTAGATACTCCAAATTGATGACTCAAAAAAACTTCTTTAGTATTTCGCCAAATACTATTAGAAGAATAATAATATTTGAATATCAAAAAAGAATGCTTCAACAGCCTTCATATATTAGGCTACCTACCATGCAGTAAAAAGCTTTAATTTGGATTTCCTGTTCTCTATAGGTGGTAACACCTTTTCTTAGAAAGGAATGTCAGAGATTCGGTTCTCAATAAAGAGATATTTTCATTTCTGTTTTCTTCTATTTCTCAGTTTAAAGCACTGCGCTATATATATAGCTCAGTTGCATAAAGTTCCAATGGTTCAGAAGTTTTAAGCTTCTTCCTGTAAGATTCGCGAAGTGAACTGTGGCAGTAACTGCGGGTGGTGATTGGGAGAGGAAATACATTTTCCCTCACTCGATTGTTTCGTAGCCTGGGGACATGTCCAAGTTAATCTGTAACGTTGTTGTTGTTGTTAATGACACTTGGCGACTCCAAATCCGCCCGTCACAGAGACTAGGCGAATGAAGTCAGAGAGGGAGCGTCTTCCGTTTTTTTTTTTTTTTTTTTTTTAATAGAGCACCCTCATTTGAAGGTGGAAGTACGACTTTTGGCTCAAAGAAGGCAGCACCACTTGAATTTTCCAATTTAGAGATTGAAACCAGTGAAGACCTAAAGCCTGGCTCCAAACACCCCCAGAGGTATTAATTTGTTATGGGAACATGGAGGACATTGCGACCCGACGGATTTAACGTGCCCCAGTCACCATTAGTGAACACGACGTTTCTTCGGCTAACCCTGGATTCGAACTCACCACCTTTTGGTAACGAGAACGACGCCCTAACCAACCAGGCCACCGATGCCAATCTGTAAAGTATGGAGTGGAAGTGAAAAGGAGGGTGCTAACTCAGGTATGACCATGTCACATGAACATAGTTCAAAATTACAAGGTACTTAGTGATGAGCAAGTATTCCAAACTCGTTAACCTTAAATTAAATTGCAAGACTCGCCTACACTGCTACCTATCTACCTGTGTGTTTCAATATTAAGCATACTCTCACAAAATTTCCATTGAATATAACGTTTTTTTTAAATTTATCCTCATTATACTGGTTTATATTACATGAAAAATATTTTATATGAATTAAGATAAACACAATAGAATGTGTATGCAGAGAATAATAGAAATTTTAAATATACTTTAAGGATATAATAAATGTCTATATATTTTTTCACTGTTAAGCTAGTGGCAAACCTATGATGGGCACAATGTCTATAAAAATCACTTTTGTTTCTTAAATCATTGATTAATTTTCCTCATGAATTTGTTGTATGAAAGCTTTGTTCAATTTTTCATACATATATTGAAGATTTCGGTTGAGAAAATTTCAAAAATATTTATCATTTAAGGACTTTAATGGATTACTTTAAATCTCAATCTCATTCAAAGATTTAAATAGGCAGATATGATGCACTTGCTTCATTGAGTACAGACTGATTGTTACATTTGATGTTTTAGCTGTAGATAAAATAAATTTAATTTATTTCAATGTAATGAGTATAATATGTGGGATATAGTTTATTAACTACTATTATAATTTATATTTGATGAATTTCGTTATTTAATTATAATATTTTTTTAGATTTGAAGCTTAAGAATGAAAAAATTCTGTATATAATACTTTTCTTTACAGCATTTGTAATTGTGGCACAGTTAGGTTTAAATTGACATGATTGTAAAACTTCGTGCATTTTTACTTATAGTACTATATTAAAATGTACAAAATTTCTAGAATAAGATTATTTCAAATGTATTTAAAGGCCAAAGTGTTAAAACATTCTTTTGAATTACTATTTGATCTTGATATTGAGTTACTTACATAAACTTTTTGTTCTACGTTTTGAGTATAGTTGATATTTAGCGCAATTTTATTTATACAATTTAAAGACTCTGATAGATTAATGGTACTACTGTAACGGCCGTATTCACCAACCAGAGTTAAACGAGGTTTCAGGGTAAAGGGCGAGTTAAGTCATGAAACGTTATTCACCACGAAAAAAACAGCGATTAACTCGCCTATATGGATCCCTCGAATAACCCTACGATTTCGGAGTGTTAACGCCGAGTCAACAAACAATGGCGGACTTAAGCGATATGTCTGTTGACATTGATGTGCAAGATTGCTAGTCAATCAGAAGCCGTTTAATATGTCGTGTTAGGTTAACTCCAAAGTTGTTTTACAGGGAATTTCCCCGCTTCGTGAATAAGAATTGGCGAGTCCTGCTAGAGTTGAGTTATATTTGAGATAGGCTACACTAAAGTAACCCGTGTTTGGTGAATACAGTCGTTAAAGATGGTCATATATTTAAAACTCTCATGATTGTTATAATGCAATTACTGATAATAACCATTCTTATTTTTCATTAATTAAACTTTATATAGTCATTATATTTGATATCGAAACTCTTTTGAATAATAAACATTGGATTGAATAAAATGCAAAAATGTAAACAAACAAATCGTCGCAAGTATTACTCAAGATGCCTATCAAACTAACAGCCAATCAGAATCTTTCTTACATATACTGCCGGGGTAACACTAGAGTAGCTTAACTGGCTCTTTACCTTAGTTTGTGAATAAAAATACGCGAGTCAAGCGAGAGTTTAGTTAACTCCGAGTTACGCAACTCTCGAGTTATCCCATGTTTGGTGAATACGGCCGTAAGAGTATTTTGAAATTACATATCAAACAAACAGATTTTTCATCCAAAAAATATAATTAAACTAATTCATCCAAAATCCATAAAATACTATTCCATAAAATACTTTTTAATGAATTTGTTGTGTGAGAGTCCGTTTGGAAAATTCCATGAGAATATGTGGTTCATATGCTCCTAGAAATTCAAAATTAATTTAATTTCCTAAAATGAAGAATTTTTTTCTGACTATAACGGAATTTTAAAAAATGGATGTTCAGAAAAAATTAATGGCTAAAAGTGCAGAAACATGATTTGCCAACATCAAATCTCTAAATTCTGCGTTCTGTTCTCCTTTTTACATTATCAAATCTTTGTTGTGGAAACATTTAAGAAGGGCAATGATCACATCACACCATTCTCATAACGCTTAAGATTCTTTCTTAAAACCATCTAAATGCATTACTTTCTGGGAATAAGTCTTGATACTAGATTTATGACACATCCAATATTTTCATTATTAATTCAAAAACAAGCAGTCGGGAATACTGCACCTGTTAGTATACTAGAAAAACTTCGACTAAACATGGAAGTTGTAAAGGCTTCTATTTCTCCTCAAAGAATAAAAAAAATTATCAATTTACTTTCCTGGTTTATAATAAAGACTAGTGCCAATTATAAAGGTGATAATTGTTTCTGATTTTTTCATCTTCTTGACCTTACAGAAAAAGACAGATTGATATCTATGATCTTTTAAGACAATTGATATCTATGATCTGTAATAATCTCTGAAATTAATTTTAACATTTTGCATCTTTCTTGGAATTCCTTTCGAGGATCAGTAGTAATATCTTGTTAAGAATGTGTTAAATAATTACGATAGAAATTTTTAATAGAAAATTAAAGAAATTATAACATTGAAATGTAGACTTAAATAAAAAAAATAGAAAAATATCATTGAAGTATATTGGCTATTGTCACAAAAGGTTTTTCAATATTATCATGAATTTTCAAAACAAATACGAGTATTTTTGATGCTATACTGTATTAGACCATACTAAATTTTCAAATGACCGTATTTTCAAAAATAAATACCTTAATAATTTTATTTTTGTATGATTATATAACTATAATAGTTAAATAATTCTTGTAATTGTGTTTTAGAAGAATCAAAACTAAATGTTTGTAACGTAATACTTGCACCATCATACGAAATCAACATTTCTAATTAAGAATTTGATACATGAGAGCAAACGTTTTGATTTTTTTGCGTTGCTTAAGGGTGTCTTAAAATAAAAATAATTCCTAAAAAAAAAGGATAATATTTGAATTTGATGGTAGGGACACACCACTATCTTCTTTAGGAATTTGTGTAAAAAATCTATAAAAGAAAAAAAGAAGCGAGTGATGTGACTGTATGAATAAACTACGTGAAACAGAAATTCAATAGATAACTAAAGTATTCTATTATCATATAATCGAATTATGAACTTTAGATTACTAAATGTTAAATTCGGCTGATTGAAACTCAACGTTTGATGATTCAAATTTCACTTCTAATAATCGTTTTCAGTCAATTAATGATTCATAACTCCTATAGGCATAGAACAAGTTTGGTTTGTTTGTCATTCAATAGTCATTTTTTTTTCTTTATTTTGCTGATAAGAAAATAAACGGTGATTGAGATAAGAAAATAAGAATCCACGAACTGTTGAACCGAGATCCAGAAAGGTAAACATTCAGCTGCCATTTTTGTAGAATTGGAGCAGGATAAAGTTCGTGCTTGTAAGGCCAGTAGCAAAAGAGAGCAATTTCGCCGGAAAACTGACGCTGGCGAATCATTGGCGAAAGAGTGATAAGAATATACATCAATAAATATGCGTTTCGTCAGAATATACATCAATAAATATGCGTTTCGTATTTTGTATTCACTTTTTTTATTAACGAAATTTAGAAATATCTGGTAAAGCATCGGTGACAAAGCAAATTACTGATTTATTTTTTTCTCTAATGCAAATAATGATTGCTATTAACTTTATCAAATATTTTTATGATAACGATTAATTCATGATAAATCTTTAAAGAGGTCTTTAAAATGATTTTTGACATATTAAATATTCCCTTTTATTGGAAAAATTATTCATTAGTAATTATAAAGTAAATAAAAAATTAATTACCTTATTAAATTTTTTTATTAAATTTTTGGAAGTTTGTCAATTTTATGAAATTATGTAGATCGAAGACATCTATGGAACTCAAAAGATAGAATGTATATTGAGATATAAAAAAAAAATTCTTTACTCAATAAAATAAGCCATAAGCTTAAAAATTTGAGAAATCTTGTGACAGCATATAATTTGTATTAATACTAAGTATAGATTTTTTATGAAAAGGAAATAAATTGAAATTTAAAATCTTACTTTTCTTAAAATGTATCCTAAAATTGATTTAGGTAAAATGTGTAGAGCAAATTATATATATATATATATATATATATATATATATATATATGTACAAATTCTATTTTAATTTTTAAAAATTCAGGAATGCATTAATATATTATTTGTGTTTTCA
>JAPDSC010078779.1:0-13781 GCA_026290005.1 Latrodectus geometricus | reverse complement strand
ATAGCAGCAAATTCAAATAAATCTATCGGTTTGACAGAATGCATTCCATTCGACTATTTTCACATTTTCAACTTAGGGAGATATGACATTGTGTGTCTGCTGATTTATATTATTTTTATATGAGTATATTGCTAAACAATATAACATGGAAGAAAATATCTAAGACACAATATTTTTTAAATACCATTTAATCTTACGTGAAAGCTGTGAATACAAAGATATTTAAAACAATTCACTTTTACTAGCTTCAATTTTACTCTGTAATATTTTCAAAAATATAAACGAAGGCATTAAATGACATACATAAGACATGTTAGGAATAATAATTTTTCATAAAATAGAGCAGATTGAGATAGTAAATGATGCATGATATTTGGTTTGGATTTTTAAATAAAAGCTGTATTTTCGAGTAATATCTTGAAGAGGTTTCCTTTATTAATTTTGAGTTTCATTGTAATAATCTTGTTTCATTGCATTATCCATAATAATTTTGTTAAAAATCGGTATTATGCATTAATTTTATGAATTTGATTCCCCATAAAATATAATGAAATTGTAAATGTTATCTATCGAAATATGAGTAACTTTAAATAACGTAATTTATCACTTGGTATGTCTTCTTTATTCTATTTCCATGTCTTTCTGTACATGGAGTAATTTTGCAATTTATATTAAAGAGTAACTATGTATTAAATGTATAGGTTGGTTGTTTGAAATATCGCCTTTGTTTTAACTCTCTCGCTTTCTAGTAGGCAGTGCTTTTTTACATTATACCCTTATTTCTTTTCTTTAATAGATACCATTAACCATAATCCACTTTAAAAATAATTTTCAATGTTTTAGTTTACAAAAAAAAAAAAAAGATTTTTGTAAAAGTAGTATCAGCTATCATATATTCGAAATTTCCACTCTGAGAAAAGCGAGGAAATTATTATTTAGAGTACAAAATGAACACAATATTTGGCTCTCGCTTTAAGTTTTCAGCTCATTTTTAGAAATATTACTTTTATAGAAAATGCTTACAAAGGCTAAGAGTTAAATTCTTTTGGTTGTAAGGAAATGCCTAATGAGACACTAAATAAAGCTTCGAATGGTTGTATTAGCTCTCTCTTCATAAATAATAGCAGTTGATGTAAAAACAGTTACCGCTTTCGCCAAACAGATATTGCTCAAAAATAGAAATTTATATTATTTCACCGGGTGTTGAAGAGAGGATAATGTAAGTTTTTATATTATTTTTGAGTGTGCATATAGTGGTAAGCAGAACATCGTTTAAAAAATAAACATAAATGAATCCTTAAAATCCGTTTTGAATATTAACTGAAGAATGTGATATTAAATTCTTAATATTAAAAATAATGCTAGTTGTCCAAATTAAATGAGTCTATCTTCATTAATTTTAGTCAAATATTCAGGACCAAATCGAGTTTTATTGTTTAGACAGCAAACATAAAGTAAATACATTTTTCCTTATCGCAACAAAATGAACTTGAAGCAGTTTTTTAATGACTTTTTAAGCATCAACCCAACATCACATTGTGGAATATCTTGTTAACCCAAGAACTTTAAAAGAAAGGCGGAATTTTCTTTTTGACTGCTATCAAAAACGCATAACTTAGACATTTATCAAAATGAAGAGTCTTTACACGTATCAATATAACATTTCGAATAATTTTTAAATCTTCCCTATTATTTCCAATCATTAAGTGAAAGTCATAAGTCAAAATATCATAAGGTGAAAGTATTTTCAGCAACAGTCTTTCGTGAAATTAAAATATTGTCTTACAGTAGCACAGCGAATTGAATTAATTTTCATGTTCATTTCATCCATCATAAAAGGAAAGAACAAGAGAAAAACACAGAGAAAGTACATAAATACTCGAGCTGGGTTTCGAAAAGAGGTCCTCTCCATCAGTAGTCAGTTACGCTAACCACTAGACAGGTTTTGGGGCAAATGAATGAACTTCAATAAGAGAATTTTAAATGATCAACGTTCAATGATTCCAAGATTTTTTATCGTGTTTCTTAAGGGAAATTTCTATTTTTTATGCAAGAAAATAGTCTTGATATATATTAAAATATATATCAAGACTATTTTTAATATATGACTTGATATTATAAATATTTTGTGAAATATTTCTCCAGAGCCCATAAAATTCATTCTACTCCTTATTCAATCAGCTGTAGTAGAGTTAAGTTATTATGTTTAAGTCAGTGAGAATGTATGAAGAAAGTGATGCCATACCAATGATGTTTTCTTAAATAAATATTAATTAATAAAATTAAATGTGGGTTACTTTAACACATAACTTTTTTCTATTCGATTTCTATCTCCTTAACTTCTGTTCCTTTAATAATGAAATATAAAGCATTTTAATAAGCAAATATATCAATAAAAAGAGTATTTATTTTTGATAAGTAATCCCATGATAAAAAGTTTCGTTTTGATGTTGTAGTTCAAACTCCAGAAAACTAACTTCCATCGAAATTTACATTTAATTACTTTCACCTGATTGATGAAAAATTCTTCTTCGTTTCTTACTTTGTCAACGAAGTTTGCATTCATGCATGTATGTCATGGATGTGTCTATGTATGACATGATTCCATCCATGTCTTGGATTGTAGAAGTCATCCCTATTGCATCCATGTATTCATGTTATGAACATGAAATTCTCTCAAGAAATAGATGCAAATCTCTCTTTATACATAAGCGAATATCTCTTAATTAAATGATGTACTCTACTATATGAATTTACATCAAAATCTGATACTGTGATATTGTGTAACAGTTTGCGAAATTGACTAGTGCTGAAATTGGTTTCGTCATATATATCCAACGATATTTTGTGAAGAAAGGTTTTTCATCCTGTTTTTATTTTCTAAAAGACATTTGCTTTCTTTCTAAAAAAGAATGGGAAATGTAAAATGGTTCGTTTTGATTTAACGATAATGTGTAACAACCTTATCTTTTTTATGGCTTTCTGGTTTTCGCAATTTTAAAAAGAGTCAAAATGCATGGACCCTTTCTAATACAAACCTTTCGTGTCAAGATATTTGGCAATTAGATGTTGGTTCATGCTTATAATTATATTAGCTATGTGTTTCAAAGTAATATTTGCTAAGCAAATAAAATCATATTTTTTTGTTGCGTTTGTAGCTTAAAATAATAAAATCAACTTGGTCATGAATGATTGAATGCAAATTATGAAGATAACATTGTTAGACAACTATTATTTTCAATTGACTTCGAGAAATTAGTATTAAAATATGTAAAGCATAATGCAAATTCTGCTAATTTATATGTGGAATATTTATACCGAAATTTAATATAATTAAGTTACCGAAAAATGTTAAATATTTATACACATCATTTGATTTTTTTCTCTACTAATATGTTAATAATATAATTATTATTATGTTTTTTTTTGTATTTATGAATCTAACAGTTTTTTTTAATGCAATATATAGCTCTTAACGTTATTTTTAATATTATATACATAAATAATAATAATGTACTTTTATTTTTAGCTTTTATGGATTTAATAAATAACGTTCTAAATAAATTTTTGCATAATTTTGTAATTATTAAATATTTTTATCTAACAATTCATACATGAATATGAAATATTTTACTTTTCACATTACTGCTGTTAAGAATATTCAGTTAGCTTATAAAGCATTAAAATGCCCAAGGTAGTATTAAACTGTATCAATAGTCTAGAAAGAGATACTGATCAAATATTCCATTTCTATTTTTAGAAAATAAATTTTCGTATATGTTAGACAAATCTCTAAAGAAAATATTTTTACAAAGTAATTCTCAAAAACAAACCAAAATTTAATTTGGTATGCAATTCATATCAGATCATAATAATAATTATAAATATTTATTTAATTACATTGATATCTCTAAAAGATGTGTGGATGATTGACTTAAAATTCTTAAGTTTATCCATAATAATAACAATTTAAATTACTCTCAGAGAGAATTCTAGCTAAATTCTAACCTTGCAGAGAATGAATTTAGAAATAAATTGATACAAAAGTATTTTTAAAAAATACATTTTCTTTTTTAAGGCAATAAAATACGAAAATCAATATTATTTTTTTTAAATTCATAAAACGATTGTATTCTTAAAGCATACATAACCATGTTACTTTTTTGGTTTTATAGAAATATTCTACTTCAAATCATGCCTCTACCAAAATATTAAATAAAATCTCATATATACTTGGGTAACTCACTCGGTGAAAAATACAAAACGTATCTTTTTATTTTGTTTAAGCGGTGGATTTTAGAAGGCTATAGCTATTAAATCTGATGAAAATTAGAGCAACATTTTGCATACAAATATATCTTCGTATTTTATTTTCCTCCTCAATCTCAACTATAATTTTCGTCAAATATAAAACCGAGGATTACGGAATATTCTCCGATGACAATTTAATACGACCTTTTAATTCCTAATCATACAGTTCTTCCGTTGCTTTCATTGAAGATATAATAGTGAAAAATGAAATTGCTGATGACAGATTATTAAGTATTATTCGTAATTATAGACATCATTAAAGATTTAATTGAAATTTAATTGTATATAACTCTTCGATTTTTTTAAATATGGTTCTATCTACTAGTATACGTACATAAAAATATATTATAAATATAAAAATAAATCTACTTCTTCACCATAGGGAAAAAATTTAGTGCAAGCAGCATATTAATCTTACATTTTTCAATGTATTAAAACTTCTTTTGCTGCATGTCTTGACTTAGTCACCAGAAAGTAATGTTGCATTTCTCACACGTAACCAATGTCTGTTTAGGTAAAACATTAAATGGAATATATCTCAGAAACATAGATTAATAAACGCAAATACAGGTTTTAATGATAAGGACAACATAGCATTGCTATATACATTTACATCCTCTCCTAAGAGAGGGGGAGCGCAACATAGTTAATTATAAGTGTCGATTATTTAAATAATCAAGAGATGTATGACAATACCTTCGAGATTCTTTGGTATAAATGATAAAAAACAGATATTTGGAATTTTATACGATTTTATGAGACATTAATTGTTTATAGTATGTCATTTAAAATAATTAATTGCTTTGGTTGATTTTAATTAATATCTCTCATTCATATCGAAATGAATCAGATGTCATATATAACGATTAGTTGTGTAGTTGACTTTCTTGAAAACATTGCTCTGAGATAAAAAAAAAAATAAATAAATAAAAAAAAATAAAAAAGTGACGATAATCTATTAGAAATATTAACTGTATTCTCGTCTTACGTTTTTGATTAAATGGTATCCTATAATGAATTATATTTCATAATTGTTTAAACTGCATTCTGTTTACTTCCAAACGCATGTAAAAAGTAGTTTAAAATCTCAATCACAATTTCTATAACTGAAAAAAAATTCTAAACATAGATATGTTTTTATATTTTATTTATCTAAGACAGCAAATTTTTGTCTACTGCTATGAAAGATGAAAAAAATAGAACAACCATCTTAATTATGCGAATTTTAGATATTTTCTACAAATAAACTTTTTTTTTCTCAAGATCGTCTATAAACTATAAGCACTGACTTAAATAAAGTGTGCGGCGTTAAGACTGTACACTGTTTACCTCACGCTTCTCAACGCAGCAATTTTTAATAACACTGATGGATGATATCTTCCAAATACCTGTTCTTTTAGTAAACCAAATTAGAGATTTTGAAAAAAAAAACATAGATTATGCGTTAAAAGCCTGTGTAAGCAAAAAATTAACAGTACACTTTTAGAAAAACCAAAGCCTGAAAGAAAGGAAGATGGTCTTTATAATAGAGATGTTTTATATATCCGAAGTATATAATTAACATCAACGTTAGTTACTCTCACATTAAAACAATTCTCTTTAAAATTATACACAAAAGCAAGCTCATGAATGATATCTAAAAAATCATAAGGATAAACAATTACCCAGAGCAAAGAGTGAGAGGAAGCAGAATTATTAAATAAAAGGTTAAAATGAACAAATGAAATGTGACGTTCTTTAGATTAATTTAGATTTTTACTCTTAATATTATAATTTTTTAATTGCTCACTTCATTCGATTTTTTAGAAAAAAGTTACTGGTAAAATAGCAAGTATAAGACATGTTTTCGTCGAAATTATCGAAGCTTTTAATAAAATTATAGAAACATCTTCAAAATATTATTTGAAAGCTCTCATTTATTATTTAATCTAATTTTAACAGAATACATGGACTTTAAATAGTTTTCTGAATTTTTACAAGCATAAGAATCCCGAAATTTATGCAAAATTCTAAAATTATCTTTTACAGTAATGAAAACAACGAAGTAATGTAAATGTGCTTCCCTTTCTTTTGTAAATAACATTTTAATTTTAGTTTATTGTTTTAAATAAGGTCATGCAAACATCAGTAGAAATAAAGTTTGTTATCTATTAAGACTTTTAAGAATTCAAAACTTCCTTCCTCAAATTCGACTTTAATTTTTGTAAAAAATAATATGAATGATTAAGAAATGTTTTACGCTGACATTTAATATGTTTAAGACCTCGTTTTTAACAGTCACTGAAATCAATAATATCAGAAACCTTTTCACTAAATTGATGATCAAAATGTTGAATCATTTTCTGAGCCATCTCAGTAATATGATGTGGGTACAGAAAATTTAAGAATTAAAAAATAATAATAAAGTAATTTACAACTACAGAAACCAGGCAGAGATAATACCCAAAAAATATTGCAATATGTATTAGTTATATGTGATAAATCTAGAGAACTTTGAAGTGTTTGTTAATAAATTACGGCTCCTTGCCTTTCCTGTACTTTATCAATCTTTTGAGACTTTTTCTTTCTTAAATCTGCATGTCAAGCTGTTCTTTTGCTTTTATAGAAAATATTTCAATAAATAAAATTAGTGATAAAAAATTTCAATCTATTCTTTGTATATATATTCACATCTTTCATTTATAAGGCAATTAAAATATAATGATATATTTTGTATCGAAATTTTAAATACGATTCTGTTTACCAGTACACGTATATAAAAACATAGTATAAAATCTCTAAAATACATTTTCGCTTCACCCGGTGAAAAACAAATAAAAAAAAAAAATCAATGTCTTTCTTGTCAAAGCGGTAGACGTTTTTACGTTTATTGCAAACAAACAAATAAAAAAAATGATATATCAGACAATAGAGTCTTAGGTATGAGTTTCCGTCGACATGTTCGTCAGATGGAAGTTTTCTAAACAATTAGCTATAATTTTGTAACAAACGCGAGAAGTTTGTGTTGAGTAATGCTCTGTTATTATTTAATTATCTTACGATTCTTAATATGGAAGTTTGAAATAACTTGTAATTGAACTTCAATGTAGCAGTATTACAGAACTCATAATTGACATCTGACAAACGACTGTTCCTGGAAACTTAAAATTGTGCTATTGTAATAAAAACGTGTGTAATGGTTAAATGCATGTACTAACAATATCATAATAGAATAATATAAACACAAGCAGTGCAAAAATAGGAAAGGAGAATGTTATAAAAAGGCATTTTTTAAAATATTTAACCTATACAGATTTAACGCTAACCTTTAGTTATTCGGGATTGAAAAACGTCTTTTTGAATTTCCCGTCTATATACTTTATAATATACTTTATTATGGCGAATTAGTTATTTTAAAAATACTGTATGCAGCAGGATTTTTAGGAACATTGTTCAAGTTATTACATAATAAGCGAAACTAAGGTTTCAAAGCTATTAAAAGTATTTTTAATATAAAAGATGCATTTTAATATATATTAGGATCATAAAAAAGGGTACCTTTTAAGCACTTATAGTTAATTTTTTCTGAATTATTGAAACTGAAACTATGCAAAATAAAATTTAAAACAATAGAAAATAATTGTAAATATCGCCGACAAGAAAAAAGTAGCTTAGATGCAGAGATTGATTTTCCAGAGGGGTGGAAATATCTAAAACAAGTGAATTTGAAATAAAGATATGCAAATATGTTAAATTTAAAACACTTTAATCTCAAAATAATTAAATCTCTTAAAATATTTCTTTCAAAATCAATGTAAACTAAAAATTGAACAATATACTTTAAAAATTCAAAGTTTTCAAAAGAACCATTATCTTTCATCTTGTACAATGAAATCATTTATATCAACGTCCATATACTTTATAATATAAAGTATATGGACGTTGATATAAATGATTTTCTTTCTCCTGACCATAAATCCAGGTGTTGGTCCAATGATGAAGATAGCATTGTTACAGAAATATTATTTTAAAATTAGTTTGAGAAATTAGTAATTGAATATGTAAATCATAATGCAATTTTTTTTAAATCAAATATTTATGCTGAAACGTAATATAATTACGTTATCAAAGAATGCGAAATTTTTATTCACTTGATTTAATTTAATTTTTATGATTACTTTAACAATAAAACAACTATTAGTATGATTTTTTGTATTTAAGTTTAAAATTATTTGACGATTTACGTTTTTATTAGAGTTTCATAGAAATGGGGATAATTTAAATATCCAATCTATGTATTTAACATTAAATTCTAGATACTCTTGATTGAAAGACGTCTTTTAGAATTTTTAATCAATTGACAAATTACTTTAATATCATATGTAACAGGTTGTTTGAATCACACTGAACATACTACGTTATAAACCTAAGCGAATTCTTGAAAGGCGTAAAAAATTACTAGCACATTTTTGCAACTTAAGACAAAAGGCAGTCAAACAATTTTCAATCACTATATATCATTCAATTATTTATATTTACCGCCAAGAAAAAATTATACTGTTTCATTTCTTGACTTAATCAACAGAAAATATTATTACAAGTCTCACACGTAAGAAAGTCTGTTTAGTAAGAATTTAATGGAATATACCTCAGAAACATAGATTAATAAAAGGAAAATCATTTTTTCATTAAAACTAGAATATTTCATAATTATAAAAATTTATCATCCAGTCCTGTGAGAGAGGGCGGGCAACATAGTCATGGCGGTTTTATTTAAATATTCAAGCGATAAATGACAATATGCTTGAGATTCCCTAGTATGGCTGACAAATAACAGCTATTTGCAAATTTAAACGACTTTAGAAGACACTACTTATGTATAGTCATTAAAATACAGTTAATTTGTTTGGTTGATATTAATGAATATATCTTACTCAAATCGCAATGAATCAGATGTAATATGCAAGCGTTAGTAGTTTAGTTGATTTTCTTGAAAACATTGAGAAAAGAAATTATTAATGAGAAATTCTTTAAAAAATTATAGATATTTTCCTCTTAATTTTAAGTGGAATCTTTAAATAACTAAACATCTTAAAATTATAAACATGATTCTTTTTACTGGCACACAAATATAAAATGTAGTCTAAAATCTCATATAAACACAAGTTCTATATTTTCTGGAGAAAAAAAAAATTATAAACAAAATTATATCTTTACATTTTTGTTTGTTAAAATAGTGAAATATATGTCTACTGCTATTAAATCAATAAAATTAGTACAACCATATGTTGCTTAATTAAGGAATGTCTAGATATTTTCTACAAATGGTCGTTTTCTCAAGATCGTATATAATCTTAAAACCTGACCTAAACAAAGTATGCAGTATTCCTGCTGCTCACCGCTTACCTCATGTTTCTCAACGTAATTATCACAAACTGATAGTTGACATGTTCCCAATATCTATTCTTAGTAAATTAAATTAGAGAATTTGATAAGAAAACATGGATTATGCGTCAAATCTAGTATAAACTTAAAATTGAATGTTCAGTTTCCATTCGGCTATTTTCACGTTTTTCAATTACAGAGATTATTCTTTGTGTGTCTTCTAATTTATGTTATTTTTATATGAGTATATTGGTAAACAATATCATATCCAAGAAAATATATAATAAATAAATTTTTAAAACATCATTAAAACTTAAGTGAAAGCTGTAAATACAAAAAAGTATTTAAAAAATTTCCTATAAGTAATTTCATTTTTCAGGGATATATTTTCAAAAATATTAGCAAAAGAATTAACTATCATAAAAAAAAGCTATAAGATCGAAAAGGACTGCGAAAATTAAGGTTGCACAACCGTATGAACGGAAATTTTAGTATAACCTGACAATTTCCAATAGAATTTTTAATAAAAACTGTATTTTCAAGTAATATTTTGTAAACGTTTCCTTAGTTATTTTTTGTTTTAATTTAATAATCTTGTTTCATTGCATTATCCTCAATAATTTTCACAAAAATCTGTGTTGTACATTTATTCTATGAATAATTATTTTCTCATTTAACTAAATGCATTTGTGAATATTAACTTGCCTGCATCAAAAGAGGAGTAAATCTAAATAACCTAATTTATATTACTTGGATTATCTTCTTTACACTGGCTCCGTCTCTTTCCTTGCGATCAGTATGTTTGCATTGTTATAGAAAATAATAACTAAATACAAATGTATAGATTGGTTATTTATAGCATTGCCATTTTTTAATTACATTTTCCTATTCTTGTATACAGTGTTTGATTTTTCCGTTATACTTGTTTTGTTTAATGCATGCCATTACTCATAATCCATTTTGAAAATCGATATACCATTGTTTCAATTTAGTAGAAATAGAAGTTTGTAATCTCAGCTATCACATCTGAGAAACATGAGGAAAACATTCAGCGGTTGCAATATTCACTCAATGTCTGGATCTCACCACTTGAGCCTACACCTCATTTTTATAGAAACTCCACTCCAAGAAAAAGCCCACATAAAAAAAAGTTAGCTTCGGATGGTTGCATTAGCTTACACTTTAAACAATAGCAGTTTAAGTTAATACACCCACCGCCTTTAAAAAAATACAATATTCTAACATAATAGATTCCTTCACCTGGTGTCAAATAGAAGTCAATATAAGCTTTTATATTATATTTTTGTGTTCGTATACCGGTAAACAGAAACCACCTTTAAAAATTAAAAAAATAAATACTTAAAATCACTTTGAATATTAACCGAAGGCTGTGATACCAATTTCTCAATGTTTATTGAAATCAATGCTAACTTTTATATTTAATGAGTCTACTTTCCTTATTTTTAATCAAATATTCAGGACCAAATGGATTTTTATTATTTCGTCAACAAACGTAAGGAAAATACATTTGATCTTTTTCGCAACAAAATGAACTTGAAGTAGTTTTGTAAGCACAATAACGTTGTAAGCATCGATCTAGCATCACATGGTGGAATATTTGTCCACACAAGAGCCTTAGAAGACATGCTGAATTTTCTTTTTGACTGTTTTCAAAACTATATAAATAAGAAACTTATCAAGAAGAAGAGTTGTTACACGTATCGATACACCATTTCAAATATTTTAAAATATTGTCATTCCCTTGTAATCAGAGGACGTAATATCTAAATTAAGAGTGTCCCTTTCAAGGAGGTTCTCTTATACGTAAGGAGGATAGTTTCCAAATATTCTAGAGTGTTAAGTATTTACAGTTGCATCACTGTAGATTGATACTGAATCGGTATCATAATTCACTTTTAACTTGTACATTTAATTGGTAATTTAAAACATAAACTAATGAATTTCTTTATTAGATAAACGGCAAGAATACAGGTAGCAATTCAATAGAATACTTCATCTTATTATAAATTTGTTAATGTCGTAAGCAAAATAATAGTTCACACTGCATTTCCCAATGTCGTAACTACAAGTAATTTTTCAGCGATGACGGCAACAGAAAGTATGTTTTAAAAAATATGAAGTACAAAAATACTTGAAACGCATTCTACTCGCAAACAAGTTTATCAAATATAACACGGAAATACAGATTATTGCAACTACTTAGAGTGACATGGAGGCAGAATAATGAAGATAAAAATCAAAATATCCAAATTATCAGTGACGTGATTTACAGTTTCTTCTGACTAGATAAAGGCTAATAAAAATCCGCATTTTTATTTTATTTTAAGAGAAATCAATTGTTTTTAAAATAAAATGTATAAGAAAGATATTTTGTTCGATATAATCGAAAACCTAACTGGATTAAAAAACAAAATTAATTAAGGAACCTTCTTCAAATTGTTATTTCTAAATGCCCTTTTCTTGAAGTATTTCATATGATTTATAACTAAAGATATTGTAAGTAATTTCTTCAATGTTATATAACAAGTATAAGATCATAGAGAAGCATACAAAATCTTAGAAATGTGTTGTTACAACGAAGTGTGAAAATAAAATAAAATGAACGCATATGTATTTTCCTGAACTCTAGGATTAAATTTACTTATATGCTAAACCTCTCAAAAAATTAAAGGATATTATAAGTTTTATACAAAATAAAGACATATGCGAGTTTTTATTTTTATTTTATTTTTTATTTATTTAATTTTTTTTTTGCCGAAAATAGAGGAACACAATCACAAATTCAAAATTTTCTGATTTTCAACATGTGGAGTATGCTAATTTTGTGTTTGACTTCAAAAATGTCGCTTCAGCGGAAGTTATTGAAATTTGACTTTACAATGAATAAAAGACAATAAAGACAAGGATGATCGGCATTCAGTGACTGCTTTTTTCCATAAGAAGGGGACCAGACTCTAGCCGAAATAGCACAAGCCTTTGTAATGTAACAAACTGTGATTTCCAGGATCTGGAACCATTTTTTGTGGACTGGAAGTGTAGGCCGAATTTCAGGGTAATGTCTTACATGTGCAAGAACGTTCGATGATGATCGTTCTTAAGTGTTAACGAATCGGAGACACCGAAATATGAACTCTACTCTTCTATAACAACACCGTCGCTCGGCTTCTGACACATGGTTTCAACTCACAATGTCCGAAACCAGACGAATGGTGTAGGTCTGTATTCACGCCGACCGATTGTACGCGTTAAACTAAACATCAAGACATCGTCGTGACCACAGGGAGGGGAACAAAGCGTGTGACCCGGAGGAGAAATGAATGGAGTAATGTTCTTTTATCTGAATAGTCCCGCTTTTCTGTTCATCCTGATAATAGGCTAATTTTCGTCTGGAAGGACCGTGCAGAAGGAATATTTCTGCCTTTTTGCACGAAAGTGCCACATTTAGTGATGGGGGAATGTTGGTGTATGGCAGCATCTCCAAAGACAGGCGCACAGACATATATCTTTCGAGATGGACTTCTAACTGGTCGCCGATATAGGGATGAGACCCTCAGGCCTATTATAGTCCCTTACGCAGCAGCAATCGAAGATGACTTCATTTTAATAGAAGATAACTGCTGGCCACATCGTGCTAACCTGTTGGAGCATTTCCTTTTCGAGGAAGGAATCAAACAAATGGAATACCCAGCTTGTTCTCTTGTCATGAATAAAATAGAGCATGTTTGGGATGCTCTAGGAAGACCAGTTGCTGGCCACCAACCATCCCTACAAACTCTCTAAGAACTGGAAAGAGTTCTTCTGAAAGAGTGGGACAGAATAACCTAACTCGTGATTAATACCCTCATTGACTCCATGCCTCAAAGGTGTTCAATGCTGCTTTTCTTCAGTGGAAAACATACCCCCTGCTGAAAATGATTTCCTTTGAAGAAAACACCTTTTTTTACTCTTTTTTCACATATGCACAAATTGTATTTCTTTTCCTTTTGTACACAAATACGCAACAAAAAACATTTTTTTCTGCCAAATATGTGTAAGTTTTTCTCATATAACCTACTACATCTGTCGACCATGTATCAATCAGATAA
>JAPDSC010078775.1:6017-31739 GCA_026290005.1 Latrodectus geometricus | reverse complement strand
TTAAAACAACATATAGTTAGAATTATGATGTTTATATATACACATACAGAATGAAATGCAAACAATCATGGAAATCTTTGACTTTTGACTAATAAAGCTGACTTTAATAAATTTTGATTCGTAATATATTATAATACGTAGACAAAGTGTATCTACAACCCATTGTAGATAAACTATGTGGAGTGAAATACTTTGGCAACTGTTTTCCAAATAATTCCATTTTTATAAACAAAAAATTTTAATTTTTTATTTTCTTATCACTTTCATCTATTGCTTAGTTAACAAAAAGTTTTTTATGCCTTTGTTAAAAAAATGGGTTTTATTATTAAATAAATTTATCTTTTAATATTTTGACATTATTTCAAAGTCCTGCAGGAAAAAAAGATGAAATTTCTCTATATAAACAGTCAGCCAGTCAGCTGTAATAATTTAAATAGTATATAAATATAAACATGTCAATATATATATATATATATATATATATATACATACATACATTGGAATATCTTGCTGCTAACTGACTTGATAAATAAAAAAAAATTATCACATTAATTTTGCTATTAGAGCCTTTTTTTAGTTATTAAATCTTAATTTAAGTCAAGAGTCAAGATATATTTATTAAAGAATAAAACTTAGTTATATTTAGCTTTAGCACTATTGTCATTTGTTGCTCAAGTCATTTGACTCATCATTTACTGTCATTTGTTGCTCGATTTGAACAAAACAAAAAATTAATGTAGATTCCGAACCACCGAAAATATCCACGCATAAATGAAAAATCGAATAGAAGGAACTTATTATCAAATGATAACTTTAATAATGGAATTTATTATTACACTACTTATATATATAGTTTATATATATATAAGAAAACAAAAGTTTGATTTTCATAAATGAAAATTTTTGAGAACAATATACAATACAATTTCATCAGAAGCAATTTTTTTAATTGTTGACATTTTTTATTTGGAGCAAATAGCTTTTTATCTGGTGGAATTTTTAAATTTTTTTAACATCTGCAGCATTTTTTCATAGGTTTACGTTTCGTGTATAGTCAGGAGTATTTTTGTATAATGAAGGAAATCTCAAAACTTCTTAAGAATACAGAAAATAGAAAAAAACCTATCATTCTATATTGCTTGAATTAAAAATTGATTGGCATAATTTTTCTTTTAGCCTTAATTTGTAATAAATAGAATTAATACAATATTATCCACGTAGCCAGTTTTAAAATAATGAATTTTTTTCTACTATTATGTTTAAACAAATAATTCTGTAATGCTTCTACTATACTTTTTAAAATAAATAATAATCTTTAATAAAATATTTCATCAATAAATTATAAAACTTTCAATTAAATAGACTTAAAATTAGGTGCTTATTTATATTTTCTTAAATTTTTAAAAATATTCAAAATTTTCAATTCAAATATTTATTTTTAAATTCTCTTTGTTGGTTCCTTTACGGTTATTTATTAATCATGAATCCATTTAGTATTCTTGAAATAAACGTAAATTATTTTTCGCTCTTAAAGAAAAGTTGTGAAAACTGATTTTTTAATTAAATTAAAATACATATAAAATTATCCAACATCTACCATTATCCTTTTTCCATTAAAATTACAATTGTGTAAAAACATTTTTCAAATTAAAACAGTATTTAATTATTGTCATAACAATTTTATTTTCCGTAATCATTTGCGCTGTGCTTCACATTTTCCTGCTTCCAAAAATATTTTTTGTTTATTTAATTTCTAATTTCATAATCTCGAAATTAAACCTATTTTTGGTACTAGAGAATCTAATCGTAGAAAAAATTTATTTCTCTTATGCTATTAAAGGGAAAATTTTTATTCTGATGTATTTCAAAAATTATGGATTATGTCAGAGAATTTACTTCAAATGATTATTTTAATAAAGTACATATCTTCAGATTATCATCATCACTTTAAAAATGCATATCATCTTATGTATTAAGTACATATCAACACTTTAAAAATACATAATTTTTAATACCAAGATAAATTAATTTTCATATTTTCCAAAATACATGCATTTTTGGAATTTCAGAAATATTAAGGACGTAAGTAATTATTTATAATGTATATAAAAAGCTTAAATAAAATTAATATTTTAATGAAATTATTTGTGAAAACGTTTACTATAATATGCTGAATTATTAATTATATTTATAATTAAGTTTTGTGAAGAGATATTTTGTTTTCAGTTAACATTACACAAACCATACCAAGACAATTAATTATAAGACTTTGTTAATTATTTATTTCCCCAAATATAACAATGATTTTTGCACATGACGATATTTTGCTCTGCTTTTTTTCTAAGAGTTTTCTTAGAAATATTAAAATAATTACAACATTAAATTAATATTTTTTACTATATCATAAAGAATATTAACTAAAATATCACGTAGGAAGTCAATGTATTAATTAATGTTGTAATTGTTTTAATCATTTTATTTACTTAGTGTTAATCATTAAGTAAATAAAATGATTTACTTAATAATTAATATTGCAAAGTATACACAGAAATCCTAACTCCTCATATAAATTTTCTGTTCCCATTTTCTATAAATACATATTTTGTTCAATACATAACAAATAAAAGCAAACTAAATTTATTGAAATAATGTACTAAGACTTAGTATCAGCACTTCAAAGCTGAAAATAACATAAATTATACTCGTCTACTTATTGTTTGGCGGTAGAAATAAAGAAAAAGTGGAACTCATAAGATTTACATAAATGGGTAGCCCATACCATACTCATTCTGTTCATTAAGTTAATACTTTTAACTAAATTTCTGCCTTCAGTAAGATGTTACTGATTGATTTAGGTTGTTTTGTAGCGTATAAATTTCAAGAGTTTTTTCTCCTTTTAATTAATATAAATTCATTCTCGTTTCTTTCAACGATAATAAGCAGTCACTTCCAAAATACTATAAAGCGGATTAAGTACAAATTTGCAAATGCAGCCAGAACTAAGCTCCATCTTTCCAAAATAAGATTTCCTTCAATGAGGTCATTGGCTAAAGCAAATCTGAATAAGTAATAGCCCTTGTTCGAATATGTTGCCCATTCAAAGGAGGTGACAGCCAAGCCATCGAATAAAAATGGCAACCTGTGCTGAAGATGCTTCTTCTGACCCACTTACAGACCACGGAAATAAACTCCTTTCTTTCGAAGACACTGATTTTCGTTTTCCGTTGGGCTTAGCCGTTGTGGGTGGAACTCAACAATAACAAGCGGTTAATGAGTGGGATTTAATGAAGCTTCTTAAAGTCAGCTAATGAGAGATTCTATTTTTGGAGAATTTTTCTCTCTCGATTTATGACACAAAAGAATTTGATTCTGAATTTATGCTAAATTGTCAACCTCATTACAGATAATTGCTTACATTCAACCATTTGTGTAACAGTGATAATTCTCATTATGTCAGTCAGTGAACAATGATAGTAATATTTTGTATCATAGAGAACAAGATTTTCTAACATCGTATATCCTCTATATTCAAATATTTCTAAAACATTCTAAACTAGAACCTATAGTACCTTTGAAATATCCTAAAGGGAAACAATTATATCATACGTAATTTCTATACAAAACCCGATTTATATCTCAATATTTACCTTCTTTAAAATTGTTTAATTAATTTTTTTATATCTGTAATTGCTAATTCTTATGTAATATTTTTGATCTCCACAGATAAATGAAATTTTTAAAATTATATTTTACTTTTTCCAGTATTTGTAAAAAAATATGAACTTATATAAAGCTTCAACTTCTCAACACATTTTAATATTAGATAATGCAAAAAATATTAATTTTGGTATTATGAAACTGCACAAACATTTTAAGTAAAATATTTTACAAATCATATTTCTAATATTATCTCTTAGAAGGTTTTAATATTCATACAAATGTAACAACAACAACAACAATGAGATTTTCAGTTTAAAGATAATGTTAACATTTCTAATTTTTTGCTTCCTATTATTTCTTATTATTTCTAGAATTAGGATTTTTAGGAATAGTGATTAAAGTAATATATATATATATATATATATATATATAAAGTTTGTTCATTCGTTTTCCGATACATTAGTTGTACTTCTAAGTTAAAATATTGTAAACTATATTATCATATAATGTGGACGAAATTTGAAATTTTTTGAAGTAAGAAAAATATCGATCAAGATATATTTTAAGTACTGTGTATTTCAGTGCTATAAAAATAATTTCAAACTTTTTTGAGCCTTTGTATGTGTAAATTTAGTTTAACATGAAATAAAATATTTAAAGAATAACCACACAAAAAAACATAGGCATAATATATTATTAGAAAGATTTGTTAATATGAAGTTGTTATTGAATTTCTTATCCCAGTATTACTTTACATTACATTATATAGCGCTATTATGGAATATTTTATCACATAAATTTCAATAGTATGAGTATTCATATTTATAAAAATTATTAAAAAAATTTTAGATAGTGATTCTATATACAAAATGTACTGCATGTGTAATCTTTTATTAAAAATTGTTTTTAGTTTTGTTTTAATTCATAATAAACTAAATGAAAATAGTATTTAGCAATAATGTATTATAAATTATTATAATTGCATGTTGATTATTAAATAATACATAATTTATATTAGTTTAGATACAATTCTATAATGCTTAATTCTTTACACTCACAGAAAAATCCAAAAATACTAATTTTATTCATTTAAATATTCTTGAAAAGTTTTTAATTCAGTTCTTCTGATACCGAAAATATATAATAAAATATATATTAGTTTATGGATGAAAATTATACTAAAGCAATTTATATTTTCATACAAAAATATATTTTATTATATATTTAATATTTTTCGTAACTTTATAATTAATGATTAATGAATCGAAAGAATATTTAACTTATTAAAACTATTATATTGACTCTGAAATGCACAGTTTAGAATAATTTTTTTCAAAATCATAAAAAGCATGCTATTTATCTTTGGATAGTAAATAGATAATTATCTTGTAAAAGATTTGAATCAATTAAAAATTATCTCAAATAATTACTTTTTTTATAAGTATTAAGATTTTATTAACAGTTTTAGTCAATAGAAATTTATATAGATACCAAAATTATAGAAGAAAATAAAAGCTTTCTTGATTATAGTCTAAAATTCTTGACTTACGTAAATGAACACAATACTTAGCCATTACTATTTTTCCATCATGAGATGCTAATGGGGACAAGGCCAATTGTGAAAATAGCTTCCTTTGCGGTATTTCATGACAAATGTATTTTTTCATTAAAAGGTGGTAAAACCTGATCTGTATCTCTGACGAAGAAGCGAAGTTATTTTCCAAATTACAAATTAATTCTTAGAAACCCAAATTATTAATTCATGATGTAAAATCCATATTTTAGAATTCAAAGCATATAGAAATTTTTTATAATTCTTCAAGAATGATGCTCTCAAATTTGTACAATCAAGTAAATGATTTTAAGCTTTATTAAAAATGTTAATTTTAAATTTATTAATATAACTAACGAATTCTCGAAAGTAAATGTTTTAAGTGACGTTTTCTCTTTTGAGAAAGCTTGTGAAATTCAGTCATTTCATAATAAGTTTCAAAGCTTAATTAATTATTGCATGCATAATTAGAAAGCAAAACTAATTCCATAAAATTATTTAATTTACATGACTATATGCAACATGCTATATTTATATTTAATCAGTAAGATTTCAATTAGTTCAATATTTTAAGTGATTTAGTATTCGAAAATGTATGCTAGATGTTACTGAATTTGATACAATTTTCAAATAATAAAAGAAATGCGAGTTTTTATATGGAATATAAAAATTATTATTTAAACTATAAATTGATATATCCTTGGATTTAAAGAGCATTGTAGGTAATTGTAAGGGAAATTCATTTAATCATCTCAATTTAAACTTTCATTTCATTATAATTTTTTGTCTTGTATAAAAACTTATAAGTTAAATCAAATTTTAACAAATAAATAACGTTTCCCTAAATATATAATTAGTTTAAATCAGTGTTAATATACCTAAAGTTTATTGACCAATATTTTACCGTACCAAAACATAATATTTATAGTTTTGAAAAATATCAATCTTCATGTTTATATTTTCTTAAAAAATGGTTTAAGGAAGAAATAAATGTTTTTTTTTACTGAATTTAATCAATTACATTTTTACTAATGGCTGTCATCTATTTGGAGAAACAGGGTGGTTGTAAAATGAAGCGAAACTGAAGATTGGGGAAAAAGAAAAACTTGTCACCAAACTCTAATTAAGGAAGTGAAAACTGGTGTGAAAAAACTCCACTAGGTTCCCGATCAAAATGGACTTGTTTAGAGAGCCATTCAAGCCTTACTGGATGAAAGTGTTACCTTTTCCAAGTAATTGTGGATACATTAATGATGGCTGCTTATGGTCGTTTAGTCAGATACTCCACTCTCCTTGTCACTCAAAATATAATTGAATTAAAGTTCATGGCCCGACATGCATCATTCCTCACTGCAGCTGTACCGTGAAGGAGACGATTTTTTCGATTCGAATGAAATTAATTCCAATTATCTGAATATAATTAACTGAAATATAGCAGAAATTTTCATTTCACTTCGTTTTCTATTCTCTTTTCTAAAATAGATAAACATTTTTAATTATTATATTCCAATTAATTTAAATCATAATTCACACTGAGATTTAAACTCACGGTTTATGTTGTTTCTTAATCAGTTTAAACGATGTAATATTCCTCTCCG
This sequence comes from Latrodectus geometricus, assembly GCA_026290005.1. Classification (NCBI taxonomy): domain Eukaryota; kingdom Metazoa; phylum Arthropoda; class Arachnida; order Araneae; family Theridiidae; genus Latrodectus; species Latrodectus geometricus. The sequence continues at coordinate 24,929 of JAPDSC010078775.1, read as the reverse complement.
GAACTCTTTCCGCTTTAAGAACGAAGATGTGATTCCTTTCCTTCTTATAAAATTTTCTTTTATGCGATATAAAGGAAAAGTATTTTATAAGGATTAAAGGAAAAGTACTTTTTATATCGGTTCCCTTTTTTTTCAATATTTCTATTACGTAATTTTTTATAGAATAAAAACAAAGGTACTTACTTTTTCTTCGATTGTTAAACATGTTTTTACTATTGCCACGTATGAATACACTTTGCGTTGTGCATCATAAATAGAAAACACCTTGAATGATGGATAAAACTAATTCCAAATTCATTTCTTAATAGCTTCATAACAAAATAAGAATTATCAAGCATTTAATATCGATCTAAATGGTAAATATAATCTTTCCAAATCGAAATTTTTCTCCGAAAGCTATATGTGCTTTTTTTACGGTAAGATTATAAGATCATAGCAGGCCAAGTTACCAGTTTCTCAAGTGACTTGGCCTGCTATCATCTTATAATCGTTTCGAAATTCTTGTTTATTGAATAAATTAAGGAGCAAAAACATAAAATATAAAAGTTTTGTAGAAGTTAATGCTAATAAATTATATGACATTAAAATCTATTTGCAATAAAAGCCAAGCAAGTGTATTATTACATTTTGAGAATCATTATTAAATTATGACATTGCTTTTGTAGGATTTTGGAATGCAATACATTAACAAAAAAGGCTACGAAAATCAAGAAAAGTCTACGAAAAGCAAATGCTGTTTTTGTATTATTAAGAAATTAAATGTCATAAAAATAAAAAAGTAATTAAAAAGAATGTACATTTGAAGTAAATTAAAATGAATGTCAACAAACAATGAGTGAGACACAGATAATTTTTAATCAGATTGAGTTCGAAGTTAAAATAAATTGAAATCGTTTTGAAAGCAAACTAAACTTCATTATAAGGCAAATTTAAGAAAAAAATTGAGAAAATTATTATACTTTTAAATTGCCACTTTTTCTTTTAGGAAATATATTTATTATATAGATATATATAATACGTCTGAATAATTTTAAAAATGTATTTACATAGAATTTATTTTTATTTTAGATTCAGTCTGTGATCCATCAACAGAGTTCTCCTGTAAAGGAAATCCTTCAGTGTGCATAGCTTTATCCAGGATTCGAGATGGGTCACGTGATTGCCCTGATGGCTCAGACGAAGGTCAGTACTGAACATATTCATAAATATTTTTTTAATAAACTAATAAACGACAGAGTCTGGTTATTTCTATTTTTTGACTAACCTTTATTAACAAGTTTTCATTTACTTCATTGTCACTAAAAGGAATTTCACAAGCAAATTTTTCTAAATGTAAACATAAAAGATTTTGTAAATTATTATTATATTAAGAACAGCCTGTCAATAGAGCTTCCTTGAAAAAGGAGATTTTAATTTTTGAGAAACTTAAAACTGCCATATTATGCTTTGTGAAAAGATCTCATTAAAGATAAGGTTTACAGAATGAAAAAAAAATCTTTAAGGCGATCCATCAAAAATTAAAAAAAATTTATGTGTTTTAAAAGGTTTCACATTAAAAATTTGTAAACTTATAGGTCTCTTTTCTTAATTCCTTCGCCTGAAAGAGTAATTCATTAAGAAAGCTATAAATATAAAGCAAAAAGATAATTAAACCGAATATATAAATCTTTCTTTTCCTCTAATGGTTTCTTTGAATCTGATTCTTTAGAAATATTAACAGTAAATAAAATAATTTTAATCTTGCTAATAAACTATAGATTTTAAAATATGAAGATAATTCTTATTTTATTTAATTTGATTTTTAAAAAAAATGTTTTAATGATGATAAATAATATAATAAAATTAATTCATATCATTGAAGGGTAATATATATTATAGAAATAAATTATGTAAATAAATTTTATTTGTAATTAAAGTGATTCTAGTAGTTTTACATCCACAAGTTAACAACTATTTATTGCAATGAATAATTGGTAATGTTTCCAATGATAGTGTTGATGTACATTGATAAGGTTTCTATTCCAATAGCAGGTGACGAAAATGTTTGAAATTTTCGTAAGATCGTTAGTTGTATCCAATGATTATCTTCCTCTTTCATTTGTGATAACATCACGCACGCTTCCCTTGCCGTTAAATCAACTTTAGAAATAGAACTCTACACACTGACAGTTTTCGAACAATAAACTTTGCAGAAACTGATAACGACAATGGACTGATCATTTCACTTCGCTTTACTAAATGGGCAGTCGATTTCGAAGCAGATATCGCTTTTAATTTGAAGGATATAAAGAAAAGTGTGCATAGAATAAATTTTTCATTTGCTAACAGACAAATGGAGAAGGAAATAAACTGCTAAATGGAGCGAATCGATAGACTTAAGTTTATTATTGTAATCATTTGGGACGTCGAACATGATTAACTAAAGACAGTTTCTCGGAATGCTCTTTTCCACTTCAATTGCCTTTAATTCCTATGGTGAGATTACTTTTTCTCAAGTTAAATTTATGACTTTGGCTAAAAGAATTGTTTTGTCAGAGAATTTGATATAAATTGTTTTTGGAAGGAAGAGTTGGAACAGAAACACTTTTGTAACATCCGGCTTCTCAATTGATACAAGTATTATGTTTACTAAGATGTTTATCAAATTTTTTTAACATTTTGTTTCTAAAAGCATGTTATTTTGTAGAAAATCTTTTTCTACATGATTCAATGTATTCTAACAGATGCTTATTTAATAATATGTAATTATCAAAAGAAAATAGTGCTTTGAAACGTTTTGGTAAAAAAGAGTAAAAAAAAAATGTCGGTAGAAATATTTTGCATACAATGTAAAAGTATTTTTAATTGTTAAGCTTAAAATAAATATATTTTTGATTAACTGATTTAGATTTATAATGATCTAGTATTGATGGTTGACAAGTCATAAGAGTTCATACATAGTTCGTTTGAGTCGAAGGACTTAATGTCAAGTAATTCTGAAACTTTATAATAAATATTGAAACAATTGCATTTAAGTGATTTATTAAAATTTAGCTACTAACTTAGAGTTATGAATCTTATTTATAACGGTGCTTGTGTAAAATATCATTGACATGGATGTTGATACAAATTCCAAATAATTGATTCCATACGGTTTCTTATTGTCCCTTAGTACATATTTAATACATATTAAAATTACTTTGAAAGAAATGAAAATAAGCAAATATTTTTATTGATGTTACAAGCGTTGGTTTTATACATAAAAGCAAGTTTTCTATCCATCTGTGTCCAGGTTTATATATATCTTGCAATGGTGCGCAGAAGGTATATTTTGAGCTTTCTTTCAGTATGGCAATAGAACACATAATGTGCTTTAAAGTATACCTAAATTTCTGTAAAATGGAATTTCATTATTAGTAATGTAAATAAAATGTATTCTTCATAAATGAATTTGATGAAAATATTTTATCACTTTCATCAAAATAGAAGAAATTTGGGACTCAAATCCTAACAGAGCCTGAACCTGAGATAAACAAAATATTGTACAATGCATAAAAGTAATAACTTTGTTCTTGTAATAATTTAAAAATATTTTACTTAAATGGAGTGAAATCAATGTTCAATCTTGAAAAGAACTACTGACGGACTAACATTTGTAGCCCATTTTTAAACTGAAATTTCTGTGTACTTCAAAAGCACCATAGGATATAACCTATACTATTAGTGTGATGGTGAAAAAGTGCTTGTGTGGCATTTCGTTAGTTTCGTGACTCAAAACCAAAAAGTGGTTAGTAGAGTTCAACGTCTTCAGTCAGAGGAGATAAATACACTGAAATGTTGGCTTACTTATAAACATTTTGGCGTACTTATAACATTTTGGCGTACTTGTAACATTTTGGCGTACTTATTCCTCTTTACATTTATACTAATTTATAATTATTTTTACATAATTTGCTACTTATATTAGCTTTTTGTCTAAAAACTTATATTTGCTTTTATTTCATAAAATTTAGTCTAATCATAACGCGGAACATGGTAACCTGTTACAAAAACATTTTACAAAAATCTCTGGAAGTGTTTCAAAGCAAAATAACATTTTAAAATATATGATACTTTTCTGTACTCTAACGTAATGGAAGAGTTAAAAATTATTACATAAGTTTAGTGGCAACAAATTATGCATACATAACTACTAACTTAACACATTCATATAATTAAAGACGCTATTTTATGTATGTTTTTTTTTAAACACAAAAATAATTTATAATATTTACATATAAGAGATATATAATCCAGTACAATTTCTAATCTAAGAAAAAGTTTACATGCTTTGAGGTATTTCTAAAAAACAACAGAAAATATCTAAATTTTTTAAATTTAAATATTTGTCATATAATAATATAGCGAACTTTTGTTTCGTTTTCTAATAATGATTCACGCTATTTTATTCGCTTCTGCTTCTAGCAGTGATTCACGTAGTCTTTTTCATAAAAGCTTTTCTTTTCTTTTGGTTTATGAAAAGTGAACCACATACTTGGATGAGTGATTCCTTTGAAGAGGCGTTGATCATTTTGTTAGGCCACAAAAAAGGATAAGTTCATCTTCCGCCCGGATCTTTGTTTAGGTATATTCTCGCCTTTCAGTTATCTATATAATCATTCCGAATATTTATTCTATGTGTACTTCTTATTCGGCGAAAGTTAATGACCATGATATTCCTGTCAAGTGAATCTTGAAGTTCGTAAGGAATTGTTCTGCCATCTTTGGAAACGCCTGTTGTTATGCAAGGCCGTTCCCTTGCACCTTTATTTATCAAAACTGGGCGATACTTATCTGAATAAATGTTTAGTCTAGGAGTGACCTTATATTATGGATCTATTATCATCTTTGTTTCAATCAGTGACGGCACACAATAAGATTTGAATTTGATATGAATAGATAATATTGTAATTGCTTTTGCAATTTTGTTGTTGGAAAAATTTGCATTACTCTATGCACCTATAAATGGTGCCTCTGGCATTTAAGAGGGCATTGACCAACTACTATTCTTTACTATTTTATAATTAAAATCTTCACATTTCCGTGATTTTTTTTAAATAATAATTATTATTATAAAAATCGAGTCGATTCCTAAATAAAATTTGATGTTCGAAATGATAATGATGACAGCACTTCATTTTTTAAATATTTTATCGTTAAAATCAACAATTTACGTTGTTTTTTAATAAAAAAAAACAATACTTTAAGGTTGAATTCAAGAAGGCAATAAACAATAATTATTTTTTTTATTATTTTGTATTTAATATCAACATTTCCGTCATTCATATAACTGCAAAATAGTTACTTAAAATTTTACATGGAATTAAAAAGGGTTGTGACCAATAATTTTTCTTATTATTTTATAATTAAAATTAACATTTTCATTATTTTTATAATTGCAAGGCACTTTTTTAGTCGTATTTTTATCGTATAATCGTATCTCTATATCTTTTTGCTATATGAAAAGCAATCACTGATTTCGAATAATATTTGGAAAAATAACTATTTATTTGATTACTGCACAAAAAGAAAAGAATCGAAATCAATTTGATTCTTTTTGTTTTGATTAGGAAAATGACCAAATTAAAACAAACCTACATAGTAACATAGCAGTATATATGTTAAATAATGTCAAATGGTATGTTTAATGTCTTATAGTATGGTACAGAGAGAAAGTTGCTAGTTAAAGTTTATTCATTTGAATTGGCTACAACTTTTATATTTGCGAGTATTTTAAATATATCCTTTTAACCTGCTGATGCAATTCAATATTCTCGCTTATTTGTCATATTATTTATTCACAGGCTAAAAATTTATTCTTCCTACTTTTTGTTTCGTTTCGAATTCCAAGCAAGCTAGTTTGTATATAACGATTACATAAAATGATTTTATTCTTACCATCTTCAGTTGAAAGAAATCTAAAAATTTGACAAGTGAACACTGTTGAAGAATTAACTTGTACATAAGAAATCACTTTCCTTATGTGCGTATTTGTTTCCAGATTACTATACACATTTATTCATTCTGACTATTTTGTAAAAAAAAAGTTTCACCACTCACACTTAAATTTCAAATGGTGAAAAAAGATAGAAAAAATAAGTATTTTTACAAATCATAGGTTACTTTTCTGCAACCAGAACTTACACAGCAAACATTTAACATTTTTTTAAACAAAATATTTCTATTCTTTTTTTAAATTAAAAAAATTCATGCTTAATCATAGTATCGAAATTAATATTTTATTTTCCAAACCTAAAAATCTGTATTTGAATGACGTTATTGTATTAGAATAGCATCTGATAAGATTTTTACTATTTGTGCAATGCTTTTGAATTGAATTTATCTCTCTTTTGTAATTTTTGTGTGCACGCAATTGAGCAAGATTTAAAGTGAAACTTTGATTTCAAACTGATACACACATTCATAATTGTGGTAGATAGACCTAGGAGTTTTTGCAATATGAAGCAGAATGTTTACCACTCATCTAAAAGCTCGATACAATTTTGAGGAATGCTTGTTTTTTATAAGGTACTTTAAAAAAAACTACATTACTCAAAGTATAGCTTGAGGTATATACTTTTATTTTAATTAAATTCAAATATTTGGCGGAAGTAAATATCAGCACACAGAATAAGCTTAATATATAAATATTATAATTTTAGGAATAGCAAAACAATTGTTGGTTAATTACAAAAACATTGTTTTTGTAATTGTATGCTTGCTCAACTTTTTTTTGCTTTGTAATTTTTTTACTAACATAAATGATTAGTATGAATGTCATAGATAATTTAATTCACTTTTAAGAAAAACTTTTTCAGAACAATTATGATTATCCGTTTCAATGAAATGTAAATTTAATTTATATGCTTATTCACATGAAATGAAAATTGTTCTGAGTTCTTATTAATTTAAGAATACGCGTCTACTTCTAATCAAGTCGCGTTCAACTTTCATTTTTTTTTCTTTTCAAGCCTTTGGAGAAAATAGTTATTAAATGAAACCAGAATACTTCGTGAATATGAATTGTGGAAATATGCTGAATAATTTGCAGCTGCATACTAAATGAATAAACTATTCCTACAGTCCTTTGTTCAATATACAGGAATTTTGCTTTTTTAGACCGAAAATAAGTTTAAAAAAGTAGAAAATATGTCATTTACATTTTATGTCCTTGGTTATCTTTAAATCGTGCTTATAAAAACAAACTTGACATTGTTTAAAGGACTAAATTCAAATTCACTTTTTTTTGTAGAATTTGCATTTTTTTTTTCTTTGTTAACTCGCCTCACGCATTATAAGGAACAAAAACATCTTCCAAAATCTGTTAAAGAAAAATTCGGTCAAAGTCACAGCAATTTCTTTTTCAAATAAGCATGAGATTTTATCTGATTAGCCTACTCTCACATTTTACATCAAACAATGGCGAAGAATTCATTCGCCAAATCGAAATAACGTAGCCAAGCGAATTTTAGTTGTAAACGTCAGGAAAGTTTGACTTTTGTTGCTTTGCGGGAAATTATCGTGTATAAATAACACGCCTTTTGTGTTACTCTGGGTAGTAATTAGAAATGCTCGAGTAGATTTCAGGAGTTAAGAAATAATTGCTACATTGGCGAAAAAATTGGGCTGCTTAACATGATAAAGTACATAAAAAAGTATATTTGTAGGAAGATGGGCTGAATTAGTTTTTCCTCTTTATGATAGAAATAGAAGGTCATTAGAATTTAAAGCAAACCCCATTTCAATATTTGGGGTTAATAACCGCAGAAATCTTAGCTTATACTGGTAATTTCAAATTAGTTGAATTATTCTGAATGTTTTAGGTTGATAGATATCAACATATTTAACTTGTTTAGTGATTTTTTTTTATAAATCAATACCTTCAATTTTATTTTATCACAAAAAAAAAAATACATTTTTCTTCTTAATTTTTAAAACTAGCTCAATTTTTATGTGCGCGTGTGCTTAGAAAATTAATGAACTAAAAGTAATATGCTAATCTATTAAACTTATTTAAATAAAAAATATTTGTTTGCTTTATTAGTGATTTTTATTACGAAGGGTTCAATTTTAACACCAAAGTGAAAAAAATATATACTTGTACAAATAAAAATGAAAATTAAAAATGTTTATTTTAAATCGTAGTAGTTCTTTTTACATTTAAAACTTTCGATTAATCTATACGACATATTCAAATAGCATAAATAAAATTCACCAGTAGAGGCGACATTAATTTCATGCTGCATATTAATAATCACTAACGTAAACCGCATAATACTTTAAATTTATAAATTACTTTTCATATTGAAAACCTGTATTCTATGCCTGTTATTTCACAATAATTTAGAAATAAAAAGAATAATATTTACTTGAAAGTTCTTAAAAAATATGAATCGCAAACACTTTAAATTAAATTTTTATATCAAATTTAATTGGAGTTATCTCTTTTATTTTTATTTTATTTTTTTTTTACTTCCCCTAAATTGTTGTTGATCAAATTTTGTTCAAACTATATAAATATTAAAAACGCTTCTGAATAATGGATATAAGTTTTGATTATTTTAGATTATCATTCAATGAATGCTTTTATAAAATTAAATAAATGATCAGCAGTTCGATCTTCACTTCAACAGCGCATGCGTTCTTTAATTTCTACCAAAGATTTGAATATTTTAAGAAGAAAGTTAATTCAACTTCGATATGTGCAATTCTTATGTATTTGAAACATCCACATTATATATTAGTCATCATATAGTTGACTGTACAAAATAGTGTTGATCATTGAGTTCCAGCAAGATAAAAATTCAGATAAGTCTAGACATTGCAATTTCTGCGAAAGACTCAAAATGTGACTTTTATCAGCAAATTACAGTAATGGTTCTTAATTATGTTTAAAATCGAGGTATACCTCATAAGATACGAAACAGTGGAATTAAATTTTATTAAATTACTATTATAGATTAAAATTAACATTATTTAAGAATATATATTATTATGAAACACACACACACACATATATATACATATATATTTACTTTTAATTGATGCCATATATCAGGACTTAAAATGTAAATCTATGATATTTTATTAATTTAAGGAATTACAGCTTATGTTTTAAACCCTAATATGTAATAAAATTAAAACTGAAGAATTTATGTAATAAGTTTTGAAGTATTGTTAACCAGTATTTTTTCTTTTAACTTCTTAGGATTAAAACTATATACTCTTTATATAGAAAGCATTGAAACATGGATATTATATGATGCAAAGATGTCAATATTATTTATAAGATCAGACTCAATCTTCTAAAATCTAATCAAATAAATCTTTTACTATCTAATTTAATTTCTCCTAAAAAAATAATCTGTTTACTACCTAATTTAATTTTTTTTTATAAAAAATTCCTATACCCCTTTATCTGCTTGATATTTTAATATTTCATTTCTAATATGCCAACAAAAAGGAACTTTTTAACTTAAAGCACATATTTACCATACATAAAATTTACTAAGGTACAGAGATCTATTTAATCTGTAATGTAACGAAGTATGCTAATAAGGTTATAAAAGCAGCCTGTAAGAATGTTAAACAAACAAAGGTCAATTATCCATCTCTGATAACAAAATTTAGCAAAACGTTTCATGGCCGTCATTTTAGATTTCATGCTATATCCAATCAAGTAAAGTCGATGAAAATTGCATAGCGGGTTCCATGGAACAAAGGAAGCTTCCTTCAGTGGCTCGTTAGGAAAACTTTCGTGACTTCCAGCTAAAACAGTACACAATTTGGTAGTCAACATTGGTTTTCCAAGTGTTGATCTTTTTTAATGACACTCCCATATCTTGATAGTGCCATGAATTGTTTCATCTTAACGCACATTTTGCAAAACGATTCGGTTCGCGTAAAAGAACTTAGCCAATCAGTGATAAGTCATAAAACATCATGAATGATACGAATTCACAAAAACCTTCTACACATTGTATTCTCAATGGGAAGAGCGTAATTGGAGTAATTTCGTATGCGTATCCTGTTTACGAATTGATTGTATCCTCCTAGCAGGAGTTCAAAGAACGAGATTTTAATGCAGGTGCATTCAGTCATTAAATACAAAGATAGAGCTTACAATTATTACAATGTGTGTTATTTCGTGGCCGGGTTATTAGTTACATTGGTTGACGAAGGAGGTGTATAAACATTTTCAATTTACATATCTTAAGGCATTTATAATTTACATATTAAATTCATAATCATTTCTATTTCTCAGACCATTTCGATAAATGGACCCACAGTTATCATTTTGGGTCGGTTTTGATTATGAAAGGAGAAGCTACATTTCTTATAATAGATTAAGAGAGAAATATGGTTATACCTACGATGTTCCCCAATCCTAAGTAGCTGATATGATAATGATGAGTTATATCGATTATACCGATGAGTAGTTAGCACTCTGTTTATTACCCCAACATCAAGTAAATTCGATTTTCACATAGAGTATGAATATTTCTAGAAATTTCAAATAAATCTTTAATTGCAGATTCTAATAGATTTATCTCTCATATATAGTTCTACTTTTCTTATGGCTTGGAAGTTGGACCTCTAGATTTCCTTATGAGTAATAGTTTCAGTTTGCGAATACAGCCACTGTTAAGCATTGTAATTGTTAAATATTGTGTAGACGACCGCTTAGAAAACCTCTGTAAGGGTTTGGATACGCGCCATTGGTCATCTTCGGCGAGACGTCTTCCGTAGATAGTGATACATATTCATGTGTCGTGATGAAGAATGTTCAGATAACTTCTAAATACTCACTTCGATTGACATGCATGCCGAATCATATAAGAAGAATAATGCTGATCCCTAGTTGTTCGATAGCGGATGGGAATGAACCACCCAGAAGAAAGGGCCAGACTCAGTCACTACTGAACAACAAGAATTAGAATGCTACACCATTTGGCGTACTGTCAATGAGAAGCTCTACCCGCAAGTATTCTTATAGGAATTTTAAGAAAAAAAATTTCAATATTTATTCTACTCACTACATGGTTTCAAAAATGCAAGTCTGAAAACGATAAAACTTATAGATGAGTTTGCACCCATGTGAATTATATATTATAATAATGCTAGAAATTATAATGATAAAACTAATAAATTGAAATACCACTACCTGTTTTCACTCGTTACAATGCTCGTCACTGCGTCATAAGTTACTTTACTATAAAGCAAAATGCAATAAAAGTATAATATCCCATAATGTTAGTAAATATGTAATTGACAATGCCTACGTTTGAAGATAATGGTTAAAGGAATTTGAATTTTTTCATTCTGATTATTACAACTATTATACATATTTTACATTAAAAATAAAGAAATATAATATATTTCACCATTACTTGTAAAATAAAATAATATTGCCATTTTTCTGAAATAGATTATTTCTCAATAAATTTGCTTTTACATTTGTATATAAGTAATATATAATTTACAAATAATATTAGTAAGCTAAATATTCCATAATTATAGTAATTTGTTTCAGTAATATGATTTAATTTTAGTTAAAATCTAAAAATTTATGCATATATATATATATATATATATATTATATATATATATATATATATATATATGTATATATATAATTTAAAAAATTCAGTAATTACGAAGAACTAATGAATCACTTTTTTCTAAATTAGAAAAAAATTAAAAGTATGTTAGCTTATAATTCATTGTATTTAATAAATTGAATCAATAAATTTAACCTCAAATGAACAGCTAAATTTTTTGTGTTTGGAAGATCACATCGCGTATTTGATTTTTATTCTAAAAACAAACAAGTCCTTAATATAGGAAAATGGAAATGTGTATTGTTTCGAAGATTTCATGCCATGATTAATTACATATCGTTCTGACCTCAGTGCGTGGTGCATCTGTGTTATTTTCTCGGGAATCAGAACGTAATTTCACGAACGAGTCAACAACTTTCAAGTTCATCTCGAATTTATTTACTAAATAATTTGGCATTTTATTCCATAGAAACAATGGATGAACTACTTTCTTACAGAAGCAGAAAAAAACAAAGAGTTAGCAGTAGAGGAGAATCATTAAAATGCTATCATTCATATTTGTTGTTATTTTCTTGTATTCTCATGACATTTTATGAGGAAATAATTTTCTGAATATATTTATTTTTTCAAATTTAGATGTAGTGATAATTTTGTTGACATTAAAATTCTAACAAATAGTATTTATGGAACATAAACTAAAATACGATATAGTAATTACATAGAACTGTCAAATTTTATTTATTCATTTTTTAAATAATAAAAACATTCATGATAACAAATATTAATAAGTATAGATGTTTATCTATAAATCAATCGGATTTTTTTCTCCTTGGTAAGCCGTTAAATTATTCGATTTATAAATCTTAAATTTCAAACAAAAATTCTGATTTAATAGAATGAATGTAAATAGTCAAGAGATTTTAATTAATAATTAAATAGTATTTTTATAATAGTTAATAGTTAAAGTATTTGCCTGGAACTATGTTTCAAGGATATAAAAATTGAGACTATAACTAACTATAAACTAACAAACCCACTCGTCTGGTTCAAAATTATTTGTTCCATTCATTCAGTTATCAAGAGTTTTGATGACTATAAATAATCAAACTGTATTGTGTAATTAATAAACACTCTAATCTGTATAGTTAAAAAATAATTGCGCTGTTATTAGTAAAATATTTAATTGATATTCATAGTTAACAGTAGAATAAGTTATTCCGTTTTGTCTTTGTAACCATACTCATGCGTTATGATAAGAGACACATACTATGTGACTAGACCTTGACTAAAATTCCGTCACGTCTTGAACTGACCGAGAAAAACCACATCTTATAAGTTGAGATAATTTATCACTAACCACTTCTGAAACGATAGATTCATCTATATAAAAAATTACGCTTTAGGATTTTTCTCGAGAGAAGAGAGATTTATTGCAGTCATTTAAAGAGTAAAACAAAAAATTTTAATTTTGAAATCAAAAAACAGGTTTTTTGCTTTAGCCCAGTATGATCACAGAGGGGATGTGCTTTGGGGGAAGGGAGTTAGAAAATGATAACAAGTAGCAAGAAGTAGAGAAGCAAAAAAGTAGAGTATTCTTACATCAATTGTGGCCTTGCCTGGAGTGCATTCAAGATCTATTTCTCCAACGGATACAATTTTTTTCACTGGCCTTGAAAAGACTTAACAGAATGTCTTGATCCTTTCTATTGAGATGGGTGCTTCTTACTATTCAGCTCCTGGCTTCAAAGTCACCTCTGAGATAAATTTCTGTCCAAAATGCCCATCTACAAACTTACCAAAAAAAAAAAAAGTAAAAAAAAGTAATAATAATAAAAAAAAATTCCATTGAGAACTTTCCAAATGGAAGTCTCGAATTCACTATAAAAGGTCTCGTTAACCGATTTGTGAATAATAAACTCATTTGAGAGAAAAATTTCCACTGATGTAATTTCAAATGGAATGTGCCGATATCCATTTATATAGATGTTAATTAGACATTTGATTGATTAAAATTAACCTTATCTAGAGTATCATCAAATTCTTTTCAATATTAAAACATGAAAATTTAGAACGAGTTGTAATTAGAAACTCAGAAATAAAAAAAAAATCAGAGCTGTTAAGTGTTTAATCTAAAAATAAAACAACTTTAATAATCACAAATTAATTATATTTTCCAGTATTAAAACTGTACATCGGTTCAATAATATACTTCATATTTTAAGATATTAATATGATATTTTAAGATATATCATGTTTTAATAATTTATATATTTTAAGATTACCATTGATTTATATTTAAGTCACCAAGAAAACAAAGATCATTTAATTAAATAAAAATAAAGAAAACAAAAGTTATTGAAAAAAATTTAAACTAGAGCAAAGTATTAAATGTATTGTAGATTAGAAACGAATACTTCAAAATTACCCCTTTAAAATATTTTAATTTCAATTAAGTAATCATGTATCACGTTACTACTAAAAACTATGCGAATGGATATTTTTCATTTTAACATCCGTATGTTAATAATCCATGAATGTCAATGAACTAACTAAAGATACAACACTGCAAAATCTAATCCAATTTACCCCTATCAATAACTCCCTGAATTGCTTCAACTCAGAAATATAATAGATATCATTTCTAAAGTAAAAGTGAGGTATTGCGTGGTAGGTATAAACTGAGGGAAATATGCCGGTGAAATGGAAATAAATGACGCGTGAAATTGTAACGATAAAGTCAAACTTGCTACATTTCACGAGCTGTAAATAGAAAAACTGTTTCACTTTTGGAAATGAAAACTCTTATTTTTTTCCTTATGTTATAAATATACATTTATTTTTTAACTTTAAATCCTAAAATATGAATCAACCAAATAATCATTATTTCTAAAATGCTTCAAATCATAGGTAATTTTATGAAAGAGTAATACTGCTTTCATGAATTTAATCATTTTTAAAAAATAATATATTTTCCAATGTATAATTCAATGTCATTTCTAATGCATAGTATCTACTGCAAAATAACTAAATTTTACAACAATCATAGTTATTGTTAATATAAATTTATACATATATGAGGTTATAACGATGAAATTGTCAGTTGATTTACATTGTTCACTCCCATATTTTACGTCCGCCAGCCATTTAGTATGTAATCATTTTTTATCGGCTTTTCATACTAGTATTTTTAACAGAGAACCTGCATAGACATGTCTATATATATAAAACATTCACTTAATACAAACTGCTTTGATTATTTTGATAATGTAACGATCATCATATTTCTCTAATAATTATCGTGATTATATGAAATCTTCCACGCTTTATGTCCAAAATAATTAGTTTCTTTTATTTGTCCAAAATTCTTTCTCAGAATTTTTCTGCATAAAAGGCATAATACGTTTTCTTCTGACGTATTTAACGTCCAACATTCATTTGCATAAAGGACAACAAGCCTAATCAGCGGTTTGAACACATTTATTTTAGCTTTTTAAATCTATACGAAATTCTGAATTCTGGATAATATATTTTGATTGAAGTTGACTTCTAAGTTTCCTAATATATATATATATATATATATATATATATATGATTATACTAATATATATATATATATATATAAACATATGACTTTCACTTTGCTTCTGAGATTCCAATGTTAAGGATAAAATATAATTTGCTTGCTTTTTATTTCCTTTGTAAGTCGATAATGTATATCAATCATTAAATTAAATGAATTAATTAATAATTAAAATAATAATATAAAATATTTTATTATTTTATTATGAATTGCAGTATACGTGTTTTGTAATGTGATTCCCATTTGACCAATGACCATCTGAAAAAAAGGAGTTAGTTGAAAAAAAAATTTATTTGGAAACATAAGATAAGCAAGCAAGTATGACACTGAAAAAGTTTTCATCGTAAGTCATTTCCTTTAAAAACCGGATGCTACATGTGGTCAGCCGCAGAACATGCATTCAGACTTTTCCAAAAAGTAAACGCCCATTTCTAAAAAAAGATTTGCTGATAATTTCAATTATTATGTTAACATGAAAATGTATCTAAAGATGTATACGAATCTAAATAATCTTAAATATCTATGATATGAAAACTAGTGAATAACAGTTAAATACTTAAAATTGTTACAAAGATGATTTCCATTATTTCCTGAAATATTTAGTATAAATGTGACTCCGTTACTCATGTTAATTAATGACATTTTTATGTATTTTCTTTATGTCTTCTAGAATGAATCTCAATAGAAAAAATTGCACAGAAAGGAAATATAAATGCTATAAAGGAATATTCCCTTTAGTCTTAAAAGTAATATTCTAAGCGTTCTTAAGAATAATTATAAGCAATTATTACCATTGACGAATATCACATATTGTGATAATAAACACATTATATTGTCCACCACGTTTAATTAATTCATTTGAATCACATAAAAAAATCTAGATTTTTATAGTATCACTTGACCGTTGGACATCGCGTTCATTTGATGGTGTAAAACTAGAACTTCCTGTACCATTTTTATATTTTCATTTAGTGAATGTAAGATTGTTTTGGCATTCAAGAGGATCATAAAATGGTAAAAAAAACAAGTGTGTTCTGGGTTTATTTAGTTAAATCTGAATTTATGTTATGAAGTTGTCATTTGCTTGATGGTGCGTGTCTGATTATTCTTATGCCACAAAAAGATAATGGCAATTATTTTAGAATACAGTTATTTATTGCTTCCACGATAGGAAAAACTATTCAATATAAAAGCATATCTTTAATAAAAAATAAAACTAGTACTTATATAACAAGCGCACATATAAATCAACTGTACCCAATGATACTATAATGAGATCATATTGATTTGAAAACTTTACTTTGGTGACATGATTTAGCTGAAATCGCTAGTTGCATTTTATTGCAAAATATATTAAGTTTCAATGAAAATTATTTTTTTGAAAAAATTAGTTTAGTAAAAATAGGTTTTTGTAGTAACTGATGAGTCATGTTATCAAAAAATAATAAATCTGATGAGTGCTTATCTGAAGGAGAGAGAAGTTAATAACATAAAAACCGATAGGTTGTTTTATTACAAAAAAAAAATCAAAATTGACTTAAAATCTTGAGAAGAATAATGGTTTTGATATATATTGTGAAAGATATTTTTAAGAGTCTTTCGTATATATTTTAATTCCAGTTCTGCGGTTTGGTTGATTGTCTCGCACGATGGTTACTTATGCGCAAGAGATAGCAGATTAAATATTTTATTCCTATAAATAAAGAATTAAAATTATAATCACATTGTTAAAATTAAAACTCCTTCAGATTGCGTATTTGGCACTGAATTATATAAAAAGGCAACAAATTTTATGTATAAGTTTCTTTATTAAAATATTTACCGAAAAGAAGTTAAGATATTTTGCTGTAAAATAACTTAAAAGCTAATTACAAGAGACTATGTGGCATTTTTTTTTTCATTTCGCATAAATGTTTCCTTCTTACCTTATATTAATGTAATATACAGTTTTTTTTTTACAATTATACATTTATTATGTGCTTATTTTTATTTTTTTAAGTGTTTTCCAAACGTATTGAATTTTCTAAAGTAGATATAAATCATATTAAATATAAAACATAGATTTGGGGCCATTAAAAGGCAATAATTAGTTAATGAATAATACACACCTAATTATTTCATTCTCAACTATTCTAAACCTTACTTAATTTTCGAATTAATGACTCTTTCAATCTATACGGATACCTTTTTGAATCACGGACAGAATATTCACATATTCAGAATTCATTAATAAATTTTGATTTTCATCATAGTTTATTTGATGGTCACTAGTGTATGACCAATCAGATTCAGGACATTCCCACGAGTTCAGAAGCAATAACTTACAACACTCTTACCCATAAAAAATAACTTTGAAAATAACAAACTTAATTTTAAATTACTCATCTTGGGTGACGAGGCATTTTACGATAATTTCCTCTCGAAATGCTGCGCATCGTGGGAATGTAAACAATCACATGCTTCAAGGCAAATTTCATTTGGATATCAGAGTGATCAGTATATATACTTCGGGGACAAACGAGGCTCGGAAATGGAAAATTTCTTGTAGTTACCGATTATGGCGACATGCTCAATTGACGATACACACTTTTAAGCAGTTAAGAGAGCCGAAATAGCTTGAGGACAAGTTTAAATACATTGAACCACATGAATCTGTAATGAGCTGAGGCAGATGAGACCACGTGACTAGTCCTCTTTCGAGGATGACCTAATAATATACTTTCAAGGGGTTTGATGTCACAGGTGGTCAGTTACAGATTGGTAGGATAATTTAGTTATTAGATGAACTCGATCGAATAAAAGACGAGACGATCCTGTGTATAATTTATAGCGTTTAGTATCACTCGCCCACGTATTATATGAAATAGCAGCATACACTAGAAGTACATCGGGATCTGGGATACAATTGTCCTTGAAAAAGACACTCAAAAAAATTATAAATATAAAACAATGCGCATAGTTACTCTTTATTCGTTAAAATGAATTTGATATTTACTTACTTTTTTTTAACTGTCTTGAAAATAAATAAATAAAATATTACATTTAACAGACATTCAAAAATAAATTAAAGAAAATTTTAAAATGAGAATATATTTTAAATTAATATTAATGATATTTTTTAATTTATATTCAATTTATTAATAATTTAAAGACTGTATTTAAGTTAATATGTTGTATATATAGTATATATATTATTTATATTTTATTTGTTTAATTAATGACAAAATTTGAATAGCATATTTTTATACTTGCGCAAACACAATTTATGTGCATATAACTTTCAGCAATTAAAATAATATTTTTCTCTAATATATTTAAAAGATCAATAAGTTCTTTCTTCGTATTTTCATCATTTCTTTTATTATCGTTCATTGTGTAAAATATTTAAGTAACCATTGCAGTAAAATACAAAAATTAATTTAAAACCATATTTACATAAATATCAAAAATGCATTCAATATATCAGGAAAGATTTATCTATCAATCTAAGAGGACATGTAAATTTTTCTTTGAATTGCATTTATCTTTTTAATATGATTAATAGGAAATAGATCAAGTTTATAAAATCCATAAACATGAAAAATAACTGCATATTAATAGGGTAAGATTTAAAAAACTTTACTTTGGCTATAGACCTATCGTAGTTTTTGCAGGAAATAAAGATAAATAAACCCCAAAAAATACAAATATTTTTTTCTATAAAAGTATTTTTGTATTATGAATAATATTTATTTATATCATGAAATTTTACTG
>JAPDSC010078772.1:44266-59515 GCA_026290005.1 Latrodectus geometricus | reverse complement strand
TTTTTTGTGTTACTTTTTTATATAAGTAATGTTTCCGGATGAATCACAGACATAATTCAGAACGCCATTTTATAACTTTCTTCGTTTTAGAACTTCTACAAGTCTTTCTCTTTACGACTATAAAAATTTTTATAATCCTTCCATAGAATTCTATGATAGTTTGTGTAATGTTTCGTAAGAACCATATTAAGCTTTAAGTGTTGTTCTATAAAGAATAGCGACCTATTGTTAAGGAAATTATTTTTTATTTCAGTATTAAATAGAAAAAAATAATTATAAATGCGTTTATTATAAAAAAAACTGTTAAATATGAACACTTTTTACAATAAACTTGGAAGCATTTTTAAATAGAATATAATGATCAAGGTTAAAAAGAAAACATCAAGGACACATCAGATGAAATTTTTTCACAATAAATGTTCAACCAGTTATTGAAATCATTTAATTCGAACGAATGATTTGATTTAAGCCATTTAGGCAGGGAAAAAACAAAACCGGGAAATAAATTCTATGAAATCAATTTGTAAGGCCATGATCGTGAACACCATCGTCTTATTCTTTTTACAGACCACTGGTCACTGAAAAACGTTTCTGTCCACGCTCTGCTCCGTTACGGAGAGACATTTTTATTGTTTATTTTTTCAGCTTATTTTTCGGGAAAAAAGATTCGTCAGAATTATAGAAAAATCAAAAGGAACATGAAAAAGTGTTCTTTGAGCTCTATTGTTACAACTTACAGGAAATAGGCCAAGGAAGACAGAAATGTTAAAAAGGCAAAGAAAATTCATCAGAATTCGTTAAAAATCGAAGATTTTCTAATGGAGTTTGAAAAGAACAAGCTTTTGAAGGTCTAGTCCGGTTGATCACCGATGCGAATACTTTCAAGAATACCATCTAATGTTCTTTTTTTTTTTTGTTCGAGTGAAAGAAATATCATTGAAAAGTGCCAATAATTCGTATATCAGTTCGAATGAAACAGAAATTTGGGAAATATGTAAGAAACAAAAACCCTTTTCCGTTACTTTAAAGCAGCACTGAGCACTGTTTTTGTCTGTACATTAACACAGTAGGCATTTAGCACGTACGTTTGCACTAAATAATATTATTTTCTCAAAGTCGTTTTCCAACATTTTTCTTTTCCTTAACCAATTAAAACATTTATTTTCTTCTGGAAAAAACTTTATATAGTTATTATAAAAGTAATATTTAATTATAGATTTATTTAATTAATTTAATTATTTCTCAGTATTAATTAAAAATTAAAGTAATTTTTAATTAATATTGAGAAATAAAAGTAATATTTATTTCTCAAGATTTAAAACAAAAATTACAACTCAAAATTCTTGCAGCTCTAATTGAGTTTGATTTGCTTATCTTTCTGTAGTACTTTTTGCACATAGGATTGTTTCAACAGAACTGTATTACACACACATAAATGGATTTTAAACTATTATTGACATTCAAGCTTTATGTGCGAATCAAAGCCAGATTAAAGCGTTAATCATTCAATCAAAAATGAGTGTCAGATAATAAATTATCATATCCGTTCTTATATTACAATAAATCTAGTAATTGTAAAACAGAAAATCTAGTAATTGTTTCCATTAAAACTTAATATAAATTTGATAAAAAGAATATGTATGTAATATATATTTATTATCAAACTTAAATTAAGTAGGTAATTTATGCTTAGTAGAGGGTAAAAATTTTATCGAATATTGGAGCCTCTTTCAAGTAACACAAGATTAAGGTTATTCTCTAAATTTATTTTACTTGCAGGCAATTTTTTCGGCGTAGTCTTTTTTAGAAATTACCATATTCTTCTTTGTCATCAAATTTGAATAAATGTACAGTTTTAATAATAATAAATACTAATTGCATTTTTCTTAAATTAAATTAAAAATTTAAATTAAAAAAATGTAGTTATTAAAATTTTATTTTTTAAATTAAGAAAATCTATATTAATATAGCCAATAATAAAAATGGGACTTTTACTAGAAAAAGTAAAATCCTGCAGATATACATATTACAGCAATTAAGGAAACATACAAATTTAAAAACACTTTAAGCATTACAAAATGATACAATTTATAAGTTAAAACGGAGAAGATAAAAAAAAACATTTTAAGATTTAAAAATATTATAATATTATAACACAACTTTAAAGATGCATTGTTCAAACAGAATTAAAGAAAAAAAACATTAGTAAAGTTGAGTTCGCTAGCGAATGACTCATGACTTCATATTTGAGACAACAAGCTCTCGTGCATTTAAAGACTTTATTTTAACTATTACTTATGAAATAATTAAAAATTTAATTATCAAAATATAATAATTAAATGATCAAAATTTTAGTATTAATAAAATAACACTTAATAATAAATAAATTCTTATAATATATATTTTAAATTTCTATAGCATTTGATATTAAATTTTGCTTACTTTCTTACTAAGAAACTGATGGAAAATTGTGTAATTCTAATAAAAAAGTTGACAAAATTGCAAGTATGCATAAAAAAATTATTTCTGTTGTACATATTAAGTTGTTGAGTGATTACGTTATTAACTGAATTTTTTTTTCCTTTTTTCTTAGGATTACAGGACTTGCGAGCGACAGGACAGCATTCTCAACTTGGCGTACACCATCGGAAGCTTCTGCATGGGGTCTACTTCCTTCATATGGGGGTTCCTGCTGGACAAATGGGGTCTCAGGAGCGTCAGGCTCATCATCAAGTCAGTTTTCCTTATTGTTTACATCTTATCACATTTATTTTAATAATATGCTTGTTTTAAATACTGGCAAACGAAATTCGAAAAATACCACGACATCGAGGGAAGTTCATCAGGGAAACATTTCATATAATAGGCAATTTTCGCACTTGGTAAACAGGGAAAATTGGAAAATTATCAAGCACTCACTTCGGAAGATGTTGTTGCGCCAGCATACTTCCCTGTACCTAGCCCTGAATTGGGGCTCTATCAGTAAGATAGAAGCAACCGGGTGGCAGTCTTAGAAATTTAGAAGCAGTGATCAAGCAGAAGATCCCTAAATTCTTGATCTGCCCCCCCCAGAAGTATCATTTCACTTGGAGGACATTGCGACCACGTCGTATTTAACGTACTCCACCCGCCTTCAGTTAAGACGAGGGATTTTCGCTTAACCCGGGATTCGAACTCACAACCTTCTGGTAACGAGAACGACTCCCTAATCAACCAGGCCTCAGAGGTCCTACATCGAAAGATGTGATGCATAAATCAAAAATGCAAAATTCCATCTTTCGTTTTTAACAGTGGCTAAAAAGAACCTCGTCTAATAATTTTATTATGATGAGCTAAGTTAAAATGCTTGTTCCAATTTAGGAAATACTTTCCACCAATTGTAGGTTGGTGGATAGTACTTTTATCGTATAAGAAACGTAGTAGGTTTGATATGTTTTGATATCAGCTCCTTTGAAGAACATTAAGATGAAAATGAATAGTGTTAAAATGCATATCGAAGTGCTTAGTGTTCCTTAACTAACATGAAGTATGAATTTAGCGAGAAAAATGCAAAGTTAGGCATCTTTGGCATTGCTTAAAATTAAGAGACAATTTTGCACTCTTTTTAGTGACTGGATTGGTAATAAATAGTACAAGCAAATTGAAGTGTACACTGTAAAACAACAATTCCAATATAGAAATATTCTAAATAATTCTTTAAAATATAACCTTTTAATTTTCATTAAACAAATACACTTTTTCGGCACTTAAAAGAATAATTAATTATATTCCAAGTTATTTAAAAAACATAAATAAATTTATTAGTTTGTTTTTAAGGCATATAATTCACGACTTAATTTTGAATTCATAACACAAAAACATATAGAAATTGAAAACTTTATCAAACATTATAGTGGTATTATTTATATTTTATGATTTTTATATTTATCTTTCTCATTTTAAAAAATTATATTGAGAAAAATAAATAACAATTTATTTTCCTTATTATCTTTATATTTTAATATTCATTGTTATTATATATTTTTTTTATATTTTATATTTGCATTATTTTTCTTATTATAAAAATTATATTTCGAAAAATAAATACAAATTTATTTTTCTTAATTTGTAATAATTTTTTTATATAAAGTTTTTATACGTTTTTATAGAATTTAATAAAATTTAAAATTAAATATTTTATTTCATAACTCTGTATCTTAGACATTCAATCAAAAAATTTAGGAAAATATTCATTCTTAAATTTTACGTACATTATTAATAAAGTAAACAAATTTTTCTTAAAAATTTAAGTCGATTATAAAAAGCTATTGCTTTGTAAGTTGAAATTGGGTATCTATGTTATTTAAAATAGATATGCGTTTGAAAATAATTCAAATATGTTTGTCATGTAAAAATAAATAAATTATTAACAAGTTTCATTAAAATTCAAATTTTAATTAATTAGTGTATTTACAAATAATCATTTCTCCAAATATTCGTAGTCCAAATACCAACTCTCTAGAAAAGATACAGGATGTCATTTTTTATCCCACAAGAGACACCTAAAATTAAATTTCTATATGACTTATGTTATAAAATAACTTCATCACACACACAACAATTTACATATATCTTTATTTTTATATATGAATTTATTCATTTTTAAAGGTTATTTCGATAATTTTTTCGCTTAACATTTAAAAACAACTGACATGTTCAGCTATAGTAAAAACATGTATAGACTGTTACAATCAAGGTTATGTATGTATATATAGCAAATTCAGTCCATTATAATTTTCTCGGAAATACGATGATGCGTATTAAAAATTTTACATCTAAATCTGCATTAGCAAATTAGATTTCATAATTGCTTACTTACGACAAGCTCTAAGTGTTTTCTAATTCTTAGAGTTATCTGCGAAAGAAATTTCTTAGAGTGAGAAATAATGTTAGTTAGCGAATTCATAAGGATCCTATAATCAATAACATCTATAGTTCTTAAAATATTAACTATTTGAATAAAGATAATAGAGTAAATATCATTAAAAAATAATATCATTATTTTTTCCAAATCGCAAAATTTCTCCAAAGTGCTGAAAGCCATGGCCCACGAAAGCTGGCGGGCTTGAGGAAATGGAAATAAATAAAAAAAAAAATTGGAGATATTTACTAATCTTATAAAGTGTGGTTGTAAACTTCTAAAGTTAAAACTAGAGTTAGTAAAATTTAAATACAGAATTACATATAAGAGATCATAGTTCATCGGAAGTGTTCTAAGTAATTATAGATATTGATATTAATAAATTAATTAGTGATTGTGACATTTTTCACAGCAACCTATATTATATTTAAGTGATAAAATATGTGTTGCACTATTGGTACAATAATAGAAATATGTAAAAGATAAAAGCTAATTTTTAATTGTTTAACTATTTGCAGAAAAGATTAATATTGCTTAAGTGCTACCTCAACTTATAATACTTACCTCAACGTATGTAGTAATAGAAAGAAATATGAAAGGCAAGAAAGCAAGGGTTAACTTTATCACCCAGAACAGTGATTCTTAACCTAATCTTAAGAGAAGTTAAAATTCAAAGTGATCTTTTTTTTTCGTTCATTTGCTTAAATTTTACAAACTTTTGTTTTAAAAACAATTGCTATACCACCTGTACATTAATAATTATACTTTTTTTTAATGATTCTGAAAATTTATAAGTGGAATTTAACAACAATTTTGTGTAAAACTTTTAACAATCTTGATCTTCTTTTTCGTTTTTATGCTGGTTAATACGGAATATCCAAATTCATAGAGATGAGATGTAGAAAACTTTTACTGTAGATACTGGAAACTCTTGAAATTTCTGAACGTGGGACAAATATTTCCCTTCATGAAAGGTCACAGTTAACGAAGATACAAACAGTTTTCAACTGTAAAAAATATGGTACTTAACTGTAGAAACAAATATTATTTTACAGTGTACTTTTCTTTGATTTAAGCAAACTTTACTCATTGTAAGAAAAAACCGCTATAATTTTTACCATATACATTTTCATTTAAATTTAGCGGCACACTTTTAGAATTAGGTGACACACAAAAAAGCCGCGGCACAGTGTTTGAGTTTCACTGATCGATTAGATCTTGATTAAAATCTCGATGACATGATATTAATGTGTGTCATCACTTTATGTCACGTTTGAAATTGTTATCAGTTGACAACTAGAAATTTCATACCTGATCATAATCAACAATTCTTTACGTAGCTTTAATGTGCAAAGTTTACAATATATGACTAAATATAATCCGCTTAATAGATAAGCCAACAAATCGGGAAAATAGCACAAATGATAAGAAACACCATTGTTACCTTATATCAGTTTTTTCCCAATACTAAAAACAAAAAGAAGATTAAAAACTTCTCTGAATCTATTTTTTTCCAGTTTTTTTTATATAAAACAAATCGAGAAAGATAGGCATAAAATCTAAAATCCTAACATGCTGATTTCAATTAGCAGTGTTTAAAAATTTATAAGCTTCCCACACACACGATTCTTAGTGTTTCCTGAATATAAAATGGAAACAGATTGATTCGCGTGTTATCCATTATTGCCACTGTATGTCACCCACGAAGCAAAGCACATCACGTGTGGATTATTCGGCTACCAAGCACAGTTACGGATATGAATACGCCACAAGAAGCTATTACGAGCATCAGAACCTGTGAACTTCGAAATATCACGTGAGTTGTCGACTTTCGTGGCGGATAAAAAGCAAATAAAGCTACTACCGGTAGTTTACGAAAGTAAACTACCGGCTATAAAAGATGATCGTTTTCCTTATACACGAATCCATTGGGAATCTTGATATTGTGGGACCATTACTGCTTCCCGGACCGTGAAATTGTAGATGATGAGACCGTTAGTCGTGCATTTTATATGTTCTTAAACACATGTAGGAAATGCTTATCTTAAAGTAGGCTATAATAAACGAATTGCGTTGTGCACGAAAGTTAACATTGATGTATTTCAGTTAAAATTATTTCCTCCCTTTTTTTGCTTTGATAAAATAAGGAAGATTAAAATGATGTTGTAACAAACTATCATTCGTTCGAAGATATACGAGAATATTTATTAGAAAAATTTAATATTGAGAATTCTTAATGGAAAAATATAATGTTTTATGTATTTTTAAGGTTAAAAATATTATTTAAAACAGTAAACTATAATCTAAAACTATTATTTCGTGAGATCTAACTTCATGTTGTTCATGGGTTTGTATATCTTGAAGAAACTATGTAGAATGATCCATGTTTTATAATTGAAATCAATTTTAAATTCAATTACATTTTTTTATTATACTTATCAATTATATATTAAGTAATTAAATAAAAAATATATTAAATAATAAGTTATCAATTAAAAATTAAATAAAAATTTTATTATTAAATAAAAATAACTTAAAAGTTTATTTTTTATTTTTCTATACGACCACACCAAAAATCCCTAACTAATGCCATGTTAACCGATTTATCCGCGAATATCAGCATTTACCGTGTGCTGTTATTACTGTTTTAACTCATTTAACCACATATAGATCCTCTATTTAACCGGTTTTCTGGCAACATTTTCAAATAGCTTGCTTGACCAATCAAACGTATTTTAGTCCTCTCTGTTGCTATAGTTCAGCCATTACTTACCTAATTAGGTATAATATTTTATAAAATAACAGCTACTCTTGCATCCAGAGAATTAAATAAGTCTTTTTAAGTGTTAACATAGCAATTTAAATGTTGTCCTTTAAGATGCTTCATATGTTTATAACATATATATAGGGTGATTCTAAACTGTTTTTAGAAATTAAGAGGGATGATAGTACCCACCCATACAAGCTATAATTACATAGGAACATAGGGTCGCATTCTACTCAGAGAGGAAGAAAAGAGGAAAGTAGAAACGCATCAAAAATCTACCACGAATTTACTGTATGCAAATTTCTACAGAGAAGAAGCAGAATTTTGCTCTTATTGGTTACTGGAGAAAGCCAATCATTGTCATTTAAAAATGGCTCATCATCATCGCTTCAAATGTTATTTAATAACATCGTCCGAAAATTCTCGTAAATGCTACTCGCATTGTAGGTTGGACGTAGCATATCTGTGACTTGGCCTCCTCACTCACCGGACCTCAAACCACAGTACTTTTTTCTGGGGGCACAAGAAATCTTTACTGTATGAGCCGCCTATGGATTCAGCTGAAGATCTCGTGGCTAGATTTTCTGTTGCTGCAAGCAAAATTAACACGACACCAGAAATCTTCGAGAGGGTGCACCAGTCGTACCTTCGCTGGTGTCAACTGAACAATGACACACGTAGTCAGCATTTTGAGCGTTTTTTGTGAGGTTTTCACTTAAAAATTAACTGAAACTTTTGGTATTATTCATTCGCTTACTCAACACTGTTGTATGTTCAGGTGATTCCTCTTTTCTGCCTCTCAGAATGAAATGCGATCCTATTAATTATTGGTTGTCTGAATGAGTACTATCACCCCTATTAATTAGTAAAAACAATTTAGAATCACCCTATTTATGTATATAAATTAAGAATAATCAAAACAGAAGTCTATTTGCAGTCTTGTTTCCTTCGTGACAAGTTGAAAATCAAAACTATATCCTTTTAAAGAGTTAAAACATTCAATAACCATCAAAGTATCTCCTTTGGATCTTTCTAACAAAGAAAACCATTTGTGCATGGAAATACTGAAATGGTATTCATTGCTACGGTGGTGGAATGACAATTCTGGGCTGCTAGCGGAGTAATACTCAGAGTAGCAGAAAATGGATAGCGCACTTCTCTATTTATAAGTCACATTTTTCCACAAAAGGTTTCCTTCGGTAAGCCGTTAGTAGTGTTGGATGTGTGAGATTTAGTGCTGGAAAGTAGAAATTCATCCATTTTTGGGACTGATCCTAAGACACGTTGTACTACTTCATTCATTATTCATAAATTAGACCTTACTCTGAATATTCAGGAATTTGATAGGTACAAAATACTTTGCCACTGCCGAGCAGATAACATAAAAGCTCCTGTGTAGTCGAAAGATATTATAAGACGTTTGTACATCGACTACTGCTGATTTTTGTGATGGTTTTTTTTTCCTCTGGATAGTGGACCATGTTTACGTATCACAAAGGAGGGCTAAAACACAAATCTCATTTTGCTAGCTTTTCTCAGTTTTTGTTATCCTTTATATTGTAAAATTCATGTCCTGACCATTAAAGGCTGCAGTAAGAAACTTTAATATCCCCCACCCTGGGGACTTTACACAGATAGAGAGCCATACTCACGTATTGGGAGGGAAGGAACTGGAAAACTCTCAAACACCATAATTCGACCAACATGCTTTCAAATGAAAGAAAAATAACTTTCATATTTCGTTGCTCAACAATGCCTGGAGCAATTTTAAGACATCTCGTTCAAAAAGGAGCTAGGTGAGCAAGAAAGCAAATATATTTATCATCATTTTTTAATTTCAACCCGCATGATTTTTTCTATGAGTGTACAGAATTTTATTGGTCAGTTGGAAAAACAAAATTACAATAATATAGATATATAATTGCTATATAAAAGCCTACAGTGTCATATGTGTTCAGAAAATATATATTCCATATTTAGAAGATTATCATTTTTTAAGACAAAGATTGGAATTAAGGAACTAAGCAATAAATAATAAAATATTTATTATGTACGTAATTATTTTATAAAAATGTATTAGAAATTCTATTCAGCATTGAGCACAATTATACACTATTTTTTTTAAACATTTTAACTAAATTGTATGGTGCCAAAATATTTTGAATATCTTTTGAATAAAGTGGCTTTTGATTGTAATTAAATTATGTTTTTATTACGTCATATTATAATTCATTTTTAAATTAATATGCATTTTAAAATTTTATTTCCACATTGTGAATTATTTTTCTAAGCATCAAATTAATATTCGTATGTCTCATATTTTTTTTTCTAAGACTGGTACCATAAAGCTTTAATTATGACAAATGGATAACTATGACTTTTCACTTTAGTAAATTATTTAGTACTTTATAATCTAAGGATTATAAATTATTTAAATCAACTTGTGAACGGTTTTAAATATAGTAAATACAATAACTAAAAGCTTTTGCAATATATGTATTGTTTTCACCTTTCAAATACTGTAATTATGACAAATTGCCTATTGGCATAGATTTATCATATTTTGTTAAATACAACTGGAAGACATATTTTACAAATAATTAAATTAATTCATCGTCATGTAGTGCATTAAGGATTTATGACATGATGCCAACAGCGAAATATTTCTTACGTAAGAAAAATTTCAAAAAAACTATGTTTCCATACATATTTTATATGATTTAACAAATAATGAGTTATTCGGTATTTAATTGTTCAAAGTTTTGATTGAATATTATTGAAAATTAATAATGTTTTGCAGTGATTGAAGTTTCATCAAAAGAATGTTATTAAATTCATTTTATCCGTCCTAAACTGTACATAATATATTGATTTAATAAATTTCTTATTTATATTATTATTTGTAATTATTATCATTTATTTGGATCTGGTTTTTCCCAAATAATACAGTGTATCCTTTCATAATCCAAAACAAAACAATTTGAATGATAGTCATCATGCGACTTATGACGTCAAACGAATTGCCTCCATTGGAAAACGTGTAATACCAATCAAAAATCCACGCCTTCAGCCAGAGACTCGAAATCTGTCTCATCGAATAAGAAAGAGAATAACCCTTATAAGGCATGGCCTCTCAAACATGGTAGGATAATAAGGGCTTATATAATATCTAAGATCATTTCGAATAAATAAGCTGTCAGAAGCTTATAATTAGGTACTACAATTCCACGAAAACACATTGACTTTCAAAAACTGACAATGTCATCCGCCACGATTTCATACCTTATCATGAATCAATATATGCCGTAGCATTATCATACACTAAGTTCACATACCGAAAGAGTTCGGAGAATTTTTCATTCGAAAATATTTGCGTATTGTTTTCGTGTGTTGAATACGAATGGCTGATGCAATTAATAATTCCCTCCGTTGACAAACTACGATCGATATAGAAGAAATCGATGGCGAATTTCCTCCGGGCATACTCAAATTACAATTCCTATGCTAATACCAGGAGCTTTCTTTTGGAAGACCATAAAAATTATCTTAAAATACTTTTAACACTCTAAAGAATACCGAGTGCGCACTAATTAATGTTGCAGGTGTTTTCCTCAATATGTTTTGGAAAACAGATTTTTATGCTGCAGTTAAATCAAAACAAACCTTAAAATGTGCCATTAAGTGATTACCATTCAAAGTTATCGTGATTGCTTAAATTGTTTTGTCTTCTGGAACTTTTTGATGACACTAGAACTAAACAATTTAAATTTGTGCAAAATATTTTGTTGATAGTTTATCAATGACCTTGAAAATATCAAAATTGAAAATAAAAATATAAGTATTAAGATCTAAGGAGCATGATGATTTGGGTGAATGGAACTTAACTTACGAAATCTTTAATAATTTTGTGATGAGTTCGGGGCTTTATTTTAATCAGTTTACACAATTTTGAATGTGATAAGTCCTATGAATTTAAATATAATAGAATAAAGGGAAATTTTCCAATGATAATCGTGAAAAAATGTGACTACTCAAAATAGTTTTGGTAATATTTTCAAAACTATTAATTCATAAAGCTTTCTTAAACTTCAATAGTTTTGATATCCTCGTGATATTTTTTTCTATCATTCTTACGCTTTACATAGTCCAAGAATAAACATAAGTAAAAGGAAAAACTAACTTGAAGAAAAAATGTAATATCTGTATTCATACTCAAAAATGGAAAAGATTTCTAACCAAAATTAAATTCTTTAATAAGATTCAAATCAAACATTACAAGAAAATGAATGCAAAATATTCGAAAATTTAACAAAATAATTAATAAACCAATTAATTGTCTTGCAATTTAAAGTATTTTGTAAATATCAGAATTTATTTTAATTCCGTGAATTTTAAGATAAGTTTTATACCCAATGTCTTACCTTTAAATAGTCATCTAAAGAATAACTATTGAAACAGACATTTTAAACTTGGAAGTAGTTTACATGAAGTCATAGTATATTACTTCCTTCAAGAAGAGATCGAAATTATTCCAACAACACGAATGGAATGAAATAAAATATTTAAATTGTTTCGAATCATTTCTAAAAATGTTTGTTACAAAACATATTGAATAAGGAACCCGCCATTTTATGACAGTATAATAATTTAAACTGTATCACTATCCTTCTTAACTTCAGCTCATAATGTTTCAAGATGAAAGTTTAGAATGTTTTAGTATATCGCATTTTTAGTACCACAAGCCTGCATTAAGTAATGACTTTAGGTATCACTAAATATCATCATTCTTCTCAATTTCAGCTCTTAACGTTTCAAGATGAAAGTTTAGAACATGTTGGTATATCACAACCTTCATTATGACAGGTCGGCTATAATAAACAATGACTTTTGGGGTAACCATTAATTTTGCTCCTATAATAAACCGATGTTTTTACTTATTTCGTTTAACAGTATTGTATACAAAGGTATTCCTCGCAGTTTGGAAAATTTTAAACTCATATTTTTGTAAAGAAATAAAATTCGATAACTATGTCAAAACTGCCATCAAGTTCCATCTCACAAATCTAGTTCAATATGGCCAGTATTCAATTTTCAATATAACTAGTTCAATATGACCATTTTAAAGTGGAACCCTACGCAGTTAGTCATCAAACTGGAACTTAATATAGGATTAAAACCTAAGGCTTTGCAATCTAAATCATGAAGCTTAATTGTATATCTTTTCAGATTTTAAAATAATTCAAAGCATAAGGATCGTCTTGTGCCTAATCCTTACGAGATAATGACGACACAAATTTATAAGTTGCTTGAATTTGAAAAAGAATGGTATAGTCCAACAAATCTCTCAAATCTTTCGATTAGCTTGAATACAAAACTTTGTTTTCAGTAATACACAGTTTATTCAAGGATTCGAAACTTTTACTTCAGAAATGTGAAGAACAAACGAGTATAATTTACTTTGTATTAATTAAAATTTTATAGTCAAGTTATTTCTCCATTTATTAAATTAAATACTATTTGAAGAATTCACATAATCGACGTGTTAGAGGACAGAATCTTTATATAAATTTTTTCTCTGTCTCTCTCTATCTCTCTCTCTCCTTATATTATACTACAAACAAATTCTAACATTCTCTTGTAAAAACTCACAAAAAAAGCGACTTACATCCTAAATCACATACGACAGTTTCGACTAATTTATTTTTTTCACTAAGGTCACATTTTTAAGTTGCATTATTATTACTAATTACAATTAAAATTTGAAGAATTATAATTGCAATTATATTTTAAATTAAAATGATTTATATGCTTCAAAATTATCGATACAAGGGCCTTAAATGCAAGAATAAAAGATAACTAATAATGTTTTTAAAAAAATTTCTAGATTTCAGTATTTTGTAATTTATGTATTCCATTTCTGTTATACGGCGTCACAAAAATAAAATAATAATTGAGATAATCCTTCTCACTTTAATATATATGGTCTCTTAAATCAAAATTCAATAAATTAGAAAATTGTGTTCAAGGAAGACCTAAAAATAAATCTTTCTTATGTAATGTAGATTTATTTTTAGAAGTTTTATATTTGTATTTGAAGTAATGAGTTTAAATGCTAGTTAAAAAGATTCAGATATATTCATAAATTTTTAACATGTATTTTTGAAAAGTCGCGTTCTAGAAGGTTCTAGAATAACAGAGATAGAACTGAAGTCTCACTCGTAAGAGTGACGGAGAATTATTTAGATCAGCACAATAGCCCACACTCGATAATAACATATGTTATCTACATGATCTTAAAAGAATCAGTAGCGACGTTATGATATGTTTATCAATAAATGGCCTCATTTTCATGACAACATGTAATCGTGAGAACCGCGTTAGTCTTGTTGGTTAGGGCAATCAATCTCGTTATCTGAAGGTAGTGAGTTCAAATCCCGATCCAAATAAAAATCTGTCGTTTTCGCTAATGAAAGCTGGAGAACGTTAAATATGTTGTAGTTGCAATGTTCCATATGGGAAATGATACCTGTAGGAGGTATCAGACTAAGTATCCAAGAGTCTTCTGCTTCTAAAATATGAAGATTCTTACTCGGCTGCTTTTATATAACCGGTAGATCTCAACTTATGTCTTGGTACAGGGAAGCATGCTTATGCAGCAACAACAATAAGTATCTGTAAGAACAATTATGCGATGTTTTCTTCAGCATACATTCTCAAGTTGGTGATCATGGCTTCAGAATATCACAGACAAAAGTGTAGGAATGGTGAAATCAATGACCTAAAAGGACTGGCGACATGTTGTATTTTCAAATGAATCCTGGGACCATGTACTACAATATGATGTCTTATAAGTGTTTGAAGACATCATGGAAAACACCCATCAACAACGTACTTTCAGCATTACCGTGCTGGCCCATAATCATGAATGAAAGTATGGGAAAACATGTCTATATCACCTTTTAATTCGCTCTCCTGGCACTTTTCACAGAGTATTTACATTTCTGAAGTGTTAATTTCTATGACTCTGGCGCATTATCCACGGCGGCATAATATTAGAATCTGCAAGACAACTAACGATAGGTTATTTTGTTCTCACTTTCCCACTGACTAAATATGTTCATCTATTGCCCTAGCCAGCATGTCCTCCAGATTTCACAGCATTTGAAAATTTTAAGTAATTTAGCCAGTGATTGTCCAAACGACAAGAACCCTACCAATTTATCCTACTAATTCCATAATATCTTAAGGTTGTTGTTAGCCATTTGAGTATCTAGCGCGTAAATTTTCTTTCGGGAGAAATTTTAATTGACGTGGGCTGTATACCCTTATCCCAGACAATAAAACCTTATTCATCGATTGTACTTTCTCCAATAGCACCGTTCAATAGCCATGCATTCAGAAGACCGAAGAGCAGAATCCTTTTCCCTTTGCTTAACAACGTCTTGGATTGAATCCGAAATCTTAAGTTCTGAAGAACGTGATCCTACCACTAAGACGAGCTGATGTTCATGGCCACTTGGCAATCAATAAGAGAATTGTGATGATCTTTGGCACAGTTTATAGCAACCTATATATATATATA